>JAWPHD010002636.1:0-248061 GCA_037043455.1 Cyrtodaria siliqua
CAATATACAATTGACTGTGTTCTGAGAAGTTACAGACTCCATCAGTTCTCAGAATGCAGTGAGTTGCATATTGCCAGCTCCATACATGTGATATCTCACTCTGTGAGACCAAAACTCACAGAATTTCGTCTCTTCAAAAGTTGAAAATCTGTGAGATTTGGACATCTCACTGAACAAATTGTGAAATAAAAACAAATTTAAAAGCCCTTCAATTAAATTTTCCTATTTCATTTATCATCAAAAGCTTTAAAAAGCATAAATGTATGGAAATATTTGATAAAATCTCAGTTATACCTTATATTTATAGAATCTCACTGATCTTGGACAAATATCCCTTAAATTTTTTCTGGAATCTCCCAGTTTATGGCTTCAAAAGTATCACATGTGTGCAGCTCTTTCATGACCAGTATCCCTTTGCATAACAATATTAAATTAACTCCCGTGCAAATATAATACTTCTTCATGATTCAGAACACTTATTTATCAATATTTAATACCGAAATTCATTGCATGCCTTCACACATGCTAATTGCTTCTCTTACAAGAAACAAGAGGTCAATGACCTTGAAGCTCTAATGATAGGATTTGATAGCTATATCACCATTCCTATGAAGTTCCATGAAAATCTTTCGAGCAGTTTCAGAGTGGTCGCTACAAGTTTTTACTATATAACTCTACGTAAACGAAGATGGCCGCTGCAGCCATGTTTAATGGCAAAATAATTTTCATGCTGATCATTTGAGAAAAAGTCCCCTATCAATATCACTTATAGTTCACTATATATTTGTTTTTTTAAAAATCTATTTTTAGCCATGATGGCCATCTTGAATTTTCCACCGACTGAAATTTTGCTAGGATCAAATAGATATCAAGAGCAACATACCTGTTAATTTTCATGAAAATCTGACAAGTAGTTTCAGAGAAGTAGTCACTACAAGTCCCATATCAATATCACATAATTTTCAAGAAGTAGTTGCTACAAACTCGTTTTTTGAAAATCTGTTTTTAGCCATGGTGGCCATCTTGAATTTTGCCGATCTGAAATTTTGCTAGGATCAACTAGACATCAGGAGCAACATTCCTGTGAATTTTCATGAAAATCTGACAAGTAGTTTCAAAGAAGTAGTCGCTAAAAAATTTCACTATATAACTCTATGTAAACAAAGATGGCCACTGGTGGCCATGTTTAATGTCGAATCAAAATAAATTTCGATAAGGACCAACATCATGTCATGCTGATCATTTTAGAAAAAGTTCCATATTAATATCGCTTACAGTTTTCAAAAAGTAGTCGCTACAAACTTGTTTTTTAAAAATCTATTTTTAGCTTTGGTGGCCATCTTAGATTTCGCATCAATGTGAATTTTTGCTTGGATCAACTAGACATCAAGGGCAACATTCCTGTAAAGTTTCATGAAAATCCATCCAGTAATTTGAGAGGAGTAGTTGCTACAAAATAAGTTTATGAACAGACAGACAGACAACTGACACTGCACCAAGGCATAAGCTCTGCTGATCTTCCAGTATTTTAACTGGACAACAACAACAACAACAACAATAAAGTGGTGACATTAGCTCTTAACTTTTTTTCCAAAAAAGAGCAGTATTTTAAACTTCAAATAATTGGTCAATAAACAAGCTAGGGTCATATATTGAAATCCAATTTCCTCTAACAATAATTTATTTTATAATCAATTAAAAGTTATTAGCTCAACTTTTATTTTTTAAGAGCAAATAACATCTCTTTCTTCGTGTATGGAAAGATCAAGATTTGATAAAATGAATATTATCAAGTTTTGTTACAATGACACAACAATACTTTGTTCTTTTTAAAAATCGAATCACAACAATAATAATCTTCTGGCTAATTTCACAAAATGGTGATAGATCAACCGTATAATGCTTGCATCAGCATGAAAACCAGGGAATGATTGCCCGATAACTGCTTGCAGAAATTAAACCATGGCAGCCTTAAATCTCGAGGAAACACGCAATTAATTGACACACAGCAGTGTGCCTGCCGTGGCACCCTGAATTCAGATCTTCGGCAAACTGCAACTTCTAATACTGCTTTACAAACTTGTAGACAAAATAATGAACAATTACTGAAAACCGAAGAAAGCTATTTTATTCTTGCGAAAGAGCAATGAAATCGGCTTATTTCGTGTAATCCCCTAAGACTGGATGTTTATGTCCAAAATGTCAATAACATCGAAAAAACCATAATGCTTGTGGGAAAGCCATTGTACAAGACTCTGTAAATAGGGCTTAAAGAAAAGCGGAGAACAAAGGGCAGGTTCTAATAATCATATTTACAAATTGTTAACAAAGACCGAGGTATTTAAAACGATTGTTATGTGTTTATTCAGATGTGAATTCATAACGGTAAGGTGACAATGAGGGGTGCAAATAAAACATGTAATGTCACTTGTCAAGAGTGTGTATTGAAGAGGTGATTAAAACTTAAACACCTCAGATAAAGTAATGACCGATTCAGGGTTACCATTTATCAGTCTCGTTTCTGTTGCAATTACTAAAATTAAATGCTCGAATTAGGCATGTAAATAGAATGAATTAAATATCGAGGAGCATCTTCAAGATAATTGTTTACATTAGGCCTAAATTAAAATATTGTTTGTTTGCTCTTTACCTACTGACCAGGATCTTTAGCCCCGACCCAAAATATTTTATTTCGTTTCCAAAAAAAAAGCTATATGTTAACATGTATCTATTCTATTAACACTGCAAGGTTGACTGCTTTTACATGTACCAACTTTGTACACGCTTGTTGCAACTATCGAAGAAAATAAAATATAAAATTAAGTTCTTTTTGGAAACGCAATAAAATATTTTAGGTCGGGGCTAAAAATCCTGGTCAGTAGGTAAAGGGCAAACAAACAATATTTTAATTTAGGCCTTGGCATTTGGGGAAACTTGCATGGTTTTACTTAAAATGGAGAAAGTGTTGCTGAAATCTTATAGTAGTCAGATATACCCAGGAAATATATAATCATAAAATCACAAAGTAAAATCAGTGGCAAAATTATCCACCGACATATTTGGGATTTTTTTTTTTTTTTGAAGACTTACAATTTAAAGCAACCAATTACGACTTGTTCGTGGTCTATTTGTTTGATTCATTATCACCTGGACATTACAAATCAGTTTGATGTACACTTGCGGTCCTTAATTTGAACAAAGATAATAAAAGCATCCAGGAGAAAGAGCGCATTTACTGGCCAATTAATCAAGTCTACCATTAACGCCTTCCCAGGCTTCCCTCTCAATCAAGGAACACATAATCCTCGGCGACGTAAAGCCGACAGATATATAGTTCTTGCAGAATCACGAAAAATGGAATTAATTGATGTTGGGGCTTACTGAATCAATTTCCAATTTTCTCCAAAGTTCCCTATTGGAAATGTGTCTGATATAAGCAGCTTAGGGTACTTCGGAAAGGATTTTCTGTGATAGGAACAAATAATGGAAATTGTATTAAAGTAGAGAAAAGTTCATCTTCACGTCATACAACACCAATGTTTTGTAAAGGAAGCTACACGACTAATTATTGGGTATAAAGATTCTATCAATTTTCCCTTTCAAGTTTATTTCCTTTCAGTTTTGCTGTGATGGATTTTGTGCAGAAAATTCCACTGGTTGTCTTCCATCACACAATGATTTCACTTATCTACAGAGATACAAGTAGACGATGACAGAGTGCAAAACCAAAGAATCTGTATGTGATAAATCAAGATTTTAACGAACCTTTAATAGGTGCATAATCCCTCTTCCATAATATATATATATAGGTTAATGAGAGAGACTCACTCATTTTCATACATGTTACTCTTCCACATAAGGAGCAAGACCATCTCATTTCATACCCAACAACTCTGCCACATAAGAACAACTCTGCCACATAAAGATATTTTCTTAGTATTAAAGTCAGAAAAGTCTTTAATTTCATGTAAAAATTAAAATCTGATTTTTCATTTTCAAATTCTTACTTTTGAACAATCAAATGTCGAAAGGACACTTTCTAGCACATTTATGGGCTTGTCACCATTTTATTAATAAGAAGGCAACAATTCGCACCATATGTGTAACAAATAAAATAAATGTGTATTTTTAAACATAAGCCTTGCAATAAAATGCCCGATGATGCTTGAAGCGACAGCCCACATGTTTAGCTAGGACCATGTGTTGGCAATGATCAGGCGTAAACATGATTGGCGATAATCAGGAGGCGGAATCCCAATGAGCAAGGCATAAATAAGGCGACAGAAACACGAAATCCTTGTCAATTGATTAACAACATGGAAACAGTCCTTTCGACGTATGAAAGGTGGGACCTCAGAGGGAGATGGGATGAAGCATGAAAATTCATATCAGACGTCACGTGCCTCAACAAGGGCTCAAATTCACGCAGGGCGGAGGTCTGCAGCTCTGAAGGGCGAGGTATTATCCAGTGAGCTATTGAGGCTGCTAAATTAAAGATCAAATTTGACTACCCACAATTATTATAGGTACCATACGGGGAAATAAACATACATGACATGCTTTTAGTTATTATAGGGAATGTTAACCCTTAACCCGCTACATATGTATAATGAACATTTCTTTCTTTGAATTAAGACCATTCCATTTATGTGACAAAGGGGTGTTTTGGGGAAAATGACTGATCAGCAGCCGGATCTGGGTTTACAATGGACGCAAAGGCTATTATAGTTGTGCTTAGCGGGTTGAGGGTTAATTTGGTACACATTTTTGATACATATGCAATATAAAACATATATCCGAAATTTTGTTACAAAAATGTTACCCTTGATGGTTTGCTGGGGAACTGAATGTGTGACTATATTCTCCTTACTGCATCTACAGATATGACTTGTCAACTATTGATGAACTCTTTATTGGCTTACATATAGGAGGGGAAAGTAAATATGCAAAGGGTCTTCAGTGTGAAGGGTTTAATATAAAGCCTCAATACACAGACAAATCGGATATGTATTAAAATCATAATTCCAGTGATTTTTCATGGCAGCAAAAAAAGATTGTCCAAATTCTACACCAAAACAACTTCTATCTGAAAATCTGTCTAAACACTGCATACAATACCACCACAGAAGTAGACAACCAAAATAACAGAAACATTTTGCTGGTTGAAACTGAACAAAACAGATGCAAACAATGTTTCAATTATCTACCATGCATTTCATGTTCTATTCCATTTTTTTTTCGTTTTAATTAATGAACAATCAAACATTACCTTTTATGACTCTTTAATAATATCATGACAATCATGGTGGTAAAATGTCCTGCAAATGTTCAAGGTAGCGTTTCTATACTACTCAAAATTTGCTAAGGATCACTTTTATTCTTCCATATAATTTTATTAGAAATTAATTCAAAATAACAATATTAATTTCATTGATAACTTCAACAATTCCACAATTTGAATCAAGTCATGAGATCACACTGCCCTAAATAATTTCATGTAAAATAGAAATAATGCTATTTATTTCAGCAAGAAATGTAAACAGCAAAAAGGTGATCCTAAGAAAATTTGAGTAGTATATTATTCCGCTTTATACTGATTACATTACCTGAAATAATTTGCCGTAATGGTGAAATAAAAAGAAAGTTGATGTGTATCACAGCTGATACAAACATTTTAGTAAAAACTTCCATTCATGGCACGGTTCTCCATCAACGTGTTGCAATTATGAATATGTTTGCATGTGATTATGATGATTGGCCAGGTAGAAATTAGTTCCGTTGCAAATATTCTTTGATTTTTCGACAGCAATTTTCCCGTTAGAAAGCTACAATAAGATGACTCAAATGAGGCATAAAACTACGTAACATGCAACACAACCGCTTGCTTTGCCCCATACTTCCAATGAAAATTGTTTGTCCAGAAAACAGATTTGTTCATTTATTTTTTTTAAACTGTCATTAGATCATTCCAATGAATTCACATTTAGTCTTGTTAAGTACAACAAGAGGTCAATGAAGCTCTACTGATTGATTTTGATTTCAGGAAGTAGTCGCTACAGACTTGTTTTCTGAAAATCTATTTTTAACCGTGGCGGCCGACTTGAATTTCCGGCCGACCTGAAATTTTGCTAGGATCAATTAGACATTAAGAGCAACATTCCTGTGAAGTTTCATGAAAATCCGTCAAGTAGTATCAGAGAAGTAGTCGCTACAAGTTTTCATTATATAACTCTATGTAAACAAAGATGGCCGCTGGCAGCCATGTTTAACGTCAAATCAAAATGATTTTTGACAAGGATCTACATCACGTCATGCTGATCATTTTAGAAAAAGTCCCATATCAATATCACTTATAGTTTTCAAGAAGTAGTTGCTACAAACTTATTTTATAAAAATCTATTTTTAGCTGTGACGGCCATCTTGAATTTTCGGCTGACCTGAAATTTTTCTAGGATCAAAAAGACATCAAGAGCAACATTCCTGTAAAGTTTCATGACAATCCGCCAAGTAGTTTCAGAGGAGTAGTCGCTACAAGTTTTTACTATATAACTCTATGTAAACAAAGATGGCCGCTGGCAGCCATGTTTAACGTTGAATCAAAACGATTTTTGACTAGGATCAACATCATGTCATGCTGATCATTTTAGAAAAAGTCCCATATCAATATCACTTATAGTTTTCAAGAAGTAGTCGCTACAAACTTGTATTTTAAAACTCTATTTTTAGCTTTGGCGGCCGTCTTGGATTTCACATCAACATGAATCTTTGCTAGGATCAACTAGACTTTATGGGCAACATTTCTGTAAAGTTTCATGAATATCCATCCAGTAGTTTCAGAGGAGTTGTCGCTACAAATAAAAGTTTACGGACAGACGGACGGATGACGGACGCCGCACCACGGCATAAGCTCTGCTGATCTCTGATCAGTAGAGCTAAAAACTAGTTAACACCAAACAGTTAAGGATGATATATAGAGGATCTTACATGAGTACTTATTCATTATTGAATTTATTAAACGAGTTAGCAAAATGATATAATGCAAGGCTCTTGCCGAGCATTATATAATTTTTGCTAATGAGTTTAATAAATTCAATAATGAATGAGAACGAATGTTAGATACTATTTATCACATAACTCACATATCGACTTTTATTGCATTTAACACTCGAAACCGACATAAACCGTGGGAACTGGATCATAGTCATTATCGATTTTTCTTGACAGCGCATACTAGGCTCATTTGCATACTTATATAACTAGTGGTATATTGAAAATATAAAATGGTGTTATTCCACTCCCACACCGTAAGTTATAGTCAAATATCATTATTGTATATTGCTATATCTCATTTAAAATCTTTGGCACAAATTAGAAGACCAAATCACTTTTATGGCCAGAAATGTAACTTTTAATACTTTTTATTTCTTTTAAGGAACAAGTCTGTATTGATAAATATATATATTTTTATTTATATTCCCAAATGTGTTTGTTTAGTGTTTGCCGTATTTTACCTTGTATAGTAGGCAGTTTTTTTACTTCTGTTATGGTTTCCGAAAGTGGGGTGCATACAATACAAGGAAACAATAAAAACAAGAGGTCAATGACCTTGAAGCTCTACTGATTGATTTTGATTTCAGGAAGTAGTCGCTACAGACTTGTTTTTTGAAAATCTATTTTTAACCGTGGCGGCCATCTTGAATTTCCGGCCAACCTGAAATTTTGCTATGATCAATTAGACATCAAGAGCAACATTCCTGTGAAGTTTCATGAAAATCCGTCAAGTAGTTTCAGAGGAGTAGTCGCTACAAGTTTTCATTATATAACTCTTTGTAAACAAAGATGGCCGCTGGCAGCCATGTTTAACGTCAAATCAAAACGATTTTCGAAAAGGACCAATATCATGTCATACTGATCATTTTAGAAAAAGTCCCATATCAATATCTCTTATAGTTTTGAAAAAGTAGTCGCTACAAACTTATTTATTTTAAATCTATTTTTAGCTGTGGCGGCTATCTTGAATTTACGGCCGACCTGAAATTTTTCTTGGATCAACTAGACATCAAGAGCAACATTCCTGTGAAGTTTCATGAACATCCGTCAAGTAGTTTCAGAGGAGTAGTCGCTACAAGTTTTTACTATATAACTCTATGTAACCAAAGATGGCCACTGGCAGCCATATTTAACGTCGAATCAAAATAATTTTCGACAAGGATCAACATCATGTCATGCTGATCATTTTAGAAAAAGTCCCATATCAATATCACTTATAGTTTTCAAGAAGTAGTCGCTACAAACTTGTATTTTAAAACTATATTTTTAGCTTTGGTGGCCATCTTGGATTTCACATCAACATAAATTTTTGCTAGGATCAACTAGACTTTATGGGCAACATTTCTGTAAAGTTTCATGAATATCCATCCAGTAGTTTCAGAGGAGTTGTCGCTATAAATAAATGTTTACGGACAGACGGACAGACGGACGGACGCCGCACTACGGCATAAGCTCTGCTGATCTCTGATCAGTCGAGCTAAAAACCTTTTTTTCTTGCATTTTATAAGCAGAAAATCGAAGTCAGAATCGAGAAAAACGCTGATAAAAACACCAGGGACGAACAATTGTAAATGCCGATAATACTTTATTTTTCGTGACTTACTCGCGTTTTACAAGTAACTTATTGACTAAAGTTTATTATAAAGCTTGTTTTTATATAAATGTTTGCATATTTGTTGTAGAATTTCAATAAATGGGTGAACATTTGGGTCTTTTTTTGTTCCATCAAGAGTTTGTATATCCAAGCCATGCTGCATCTAGGTATTTTGGCGAGCATTTCAATAGAAGGTTTAGTCTGCTGTAAGTCTTATGTCGATTCATCAATCAGTCCATTGGAGGTTACACGACGCAGAAGAAGAGTTAAGTTGGTGGCAGATCGGTATAGAAATCCATCGTTGATAGTATGTAGAAGATTCAAAAGTCCAAGAAGATTAAAGTTGATCGGCCAATAGGATGACAACAGTTTTGTTTTTGTTTTTTTGACATTTTATTTGAAATCACGTGTACAAACATTTTTAAACATACAGTACAGAATGATGTGATTTTTACGACCTCATACAATACAAGTGTTATTTGTAATAATACATCTCCGCTCTCTATTGAGAATTTAGTCATACAGGGAATGATTATACAATGTAACAAAGTTATAAGTAGGTCAATCCTATTCATAATTTTTCACTACCAAAATGTTGAGATTTTACTTTATTTTCACTAGGTGATACCATTTGTGTTACTCGGTTTTTATCCTTAGGTTCTATAGCAAAATAAAAATCTTTGGCAGAGTAAAAAGACGATAATTTTCAAGATTTCAATTTTGAAAGATACATATATTGAATCAGTTTGCACGAATGTTGATGAAATATGCAGAGCTTTAAAAGATACCTTAACTTTAACAGTAAACTTGGTTAGACATCAACAATAAAGACTGAGTTTATCACCTACCAGAATGTATTGGTATGTCTTATTTCTGATCACCAACTGGTTAGGTTTTTTGATGATGCTCTATCAAAATTATGAACTGCTGATTCGTTAGTTGATTAAATTCTCTCCGCCAATCGGGAAATAGGGGATTAGAAGCTGCCAGTAGGTCAATCCCATCGCTCGTGGTGATGGCTCCTCCGGTATCGAGTACATGTGCTGCCCGTGTTTCTGTTGGTAATGGCTACTCCGATATACACGCTGATCTTGCAGCAACCAAACTACTCATCCTATCACGTAAGTAGCTTAGCCATAATACAGGATCAGTGGGTATCCCACAGGGTTGTTTCAACATCGGCATCCGTGGTGATAAGTCATGCCCAGTTGTTCAGTATAAAAATACGGCTCTTTTTTGGGCTACGTTAAAAAGTTAAAACTTTACAACTGTGATACCCAGCATCGCACTATACACGGGTGTGCACTATATATGGTAAAATACGGTAATGTCATTTTTCAGAACATGTTAGGCAATATGATGGTCAATTTTTATGGTGGAGGCAGACTGAGTATCCACTTATTCCTAGACAGAACCATTAGTGTACATAAGACCATCGATACCAAGAGTCGTAGGCCCGCGGTTTCGCTGTGTTTTAAGTCCTGAACCACCAGGTTTTGATCTTGCACAATATAAACCCACTGGAAATATTTCTTATCTGACTTGGATTGTTATGTATATTATATACACATTTTCGAGAAATTGAACATAATACAAACCGATTCTCACAACTTACATTGTACGTCCATCTCTCAGCACCAAACGAAGAAAATATACAGCTTTATCGATCGTGTTTCTAACAAATTTAATGTGTTGTTTGAACGTGGGCTTAAAATAACGTAATCGTTGTTTTGGATGTTTTCCGACATTGAAAATTGTTTAAAATAACATTCTAACGGTTGAAGGACATGACGTCAGAGGTTTATATAGCTTTTTCAAAAACTGCTCAACAGCCAGAAATTTCATTAACCACGTCAGATGGTGTTTTACGTAATTTTCGTCTATTTTTTGTGGTGGAGGCATACCACTCCTTTTCCTGGGTAGAACCAGTACTGTACACCTCCCGCCATCCGTAAGAGTCGACACTTCCTCACTTACAAGTCGAGCTCCCAGTGGGATTCGAACCCGCAGCGGTGAGAGGCGAAGGTTTGCAACGCAACGTCATTAACCATTAGGCTGCGGAGACGCTGTATGAGGGAAAACAAACAGTCCATAATGATATTCTAACCATTATGACAAGAACTGAAAGGAGAAAAAAATAAAAATATTGAATGGTTAAAATGCTGTACTGGTAATCTGAGTTCCAAGAGGGTAATATTTGGTGTACCTATGCAAACAGCAACAAACTTTTTATTAAGGATGGCTTTACCATGTATCTGCAACAAAACATTGTTTTCTTATATTCCTTTAATAATTTGCCTGAACATATTTTATAAGTACATTTTGTTGTAAAATATAAGATTTCTGGGAGATTCGATCAGATTTAAGAAATGACTAATTACAGTGTGTATCTGGCTGCCAGGTATAGTTCAAACTGAGTGTAGCGAAGACCAAGTACCTTGAACTTTTCCATCTCTGATACTGTAACTGACACCAAAGTCGCCGACTTCAACAAGTCCTGACCATTTGGTGACGGACATATCGGAGACAACGTGACAGTTGGCGTGTGGCCATATGTCGTTAACATTTCAACCAAAACAAAAGCATGTTGCCCTTCATCACCTGATATTATCTTAACAAATTACCAATCTATTGGTTTAACCAGGAAGACGAATCATTAATAAAAGCTATCCATGTAAAACTTAAATTTATATAAAATATACAGATCCAAAGCTGTTGAAATTTACAAAGATGCATTTTGGTATAAGGGAATGTAGATCTATATACATTCAAACTTTTATTATCGAGTGTTCTGAAAACATGGAAAAAGGGTATAAGTAGTATCAAAATGGGATGATAAACAAAGAAGATATGACCATTTGAAAGTTGTTCTAAAATGGCTATGGAAGTCGTCATTTTGAGAACTATGATGTCATAGTTCTAAATTACCATATTTGAATGTATGTCTCAATTCCATTAATAAAGTTAAAATCTGAAGGGTGAATGTGAAACTATTGTAACTACATATTAATATAGAACAAGATACAACAGTTTCGCATTGAGCCTTCAAATAATGTTAATAGTTTTATTTTTATACATTAATGTTAATAGTTTTATCTTTATACATTTATGTTAATAGTTTTATCTTTATACATTTACATTAATTTTTAATTGCTACTTCAGTTCTTCATCTCTCATCAGTTTTTGCGCACAATATGACCTATTTATGCGTCTACGTGCCGTAAAACACCATTCATTCAAATTATGCCAAGGTAATCAATCCCCAAACAGCCCTTAGATTGCTTTGTGTCCCTTTAACCCCAGATGTATTCATGCTTATTGGTCCATTACGGTAAGGGGAGACTGGTACACAATTGGTGTACAGTTGGCGATGTGTCTTCACGAGCCGAGGACGGACGAGGTGACACGGGACATGCCTTGTAAGCACCATATGCCAGGACAAGGACGAAACAATCACAGGAATTATTAGATTTCTATGCAGTGGTTCTTCTGAATATGGTGAAAATTAATATAACTGGCAATAATGATTTTTAGGCAAAGCAGTAAAATTAGTTGTTTCTATTTTTTTTTTTTTTAAATTTTCACTTTCTTCAGGAAATTTAATATAACTTGCAAATTATATTATATTATATGTGTGTGCAAAACAGTTGTTAGTCGTTGTTGCCACTGTTCGTTTTTAATTTTTTTTAATTTTCACTTTCTTTAGAAACAGGAATAGAACTGTCCTGAATATTTTCAAAAAAAAATTCATTGGAAGGTGTGATAAGTATAATTTAAAAAGGATGACAGAATGCGATTTGTATACTGAGGAAAAAATTAAAAGTTTAGCAAGTTTTTTAGATGAAACAATACTGTATACAAGACATACTGACATTTGGGACTTTACAGGCTTGACCCCTACGTTCATTTATTCGTAACGTTAATAAGATGTTTGACCGATATTGATGTGTGTTTAATAAAATATTGTGTCTATGGCAGTAGTTTCTTGATTTTACAACTAAAAATGTATTACTTCCAGGGTGCAACAAAAACTTGCTAAACTTTTTCCCTCAGTATCTATTGAAATGCATGCAATATCTATTTTTTTTTTTTTTTTGATTTTACATTATTCATTTGATAGGAAGAAGTGTGATTATTGAAAACTTTCTCCATTTTGTATTAAATTAGGTGTATGATATTGAAATGAACAAGAAATAGATTATGATTTTAAGCATCTTAACTGTAAAATTTCATTCTTTTTATTTCCATTTAAAGGGAATTAGGTGTATGATACTAACTGAAATGATCGAGAAATAGATTATGACCTTAAGCATCTTAACTGTAAAATGTCATTCTTTTTATTTCCATTTAAAGGGACACAGCTGTAGTTATCAAGCAATAACTTTAATAGTTCAGTTTCATTTTGACTTTAAACCTGCTTGCATATAATTAAATAAAATGTAATACAATATTTGGAGTTTTTTCAATTTTTCTTTGTTATTCTACCATCTAGATTAAATAAAATATATTATTGATGATATATAATGAACAATTAGTAATATGCTTACAAGTTAGTTGCTCTGCAATATTCAAACACTTCTGACTGATGCCGATGAAATGCGTTTGTTGGTAAACTCCACAAAATGTCATAAGTATAAAATAGAATTGATGTATGATGGTAAATTTTTTTTGTGGTAGAGGCAGACCACCCTATTTTTCCTGGGTAGAACCAGTACTGTATACCTCCCACCATCCGTAAGAATTGACACTTTCTCACTTAGGGGTCTAGCTCCCAGTAGGATTCCAACATGCAGTAGTGAGAGGCGAGGTTTACAACAATACGTCGTTAACCCCTCAACCACGGATGCGCCATCAGTCGCGCAGATGACGCTAGGTTGAAATGGAGGCTGAATGATACGCAATATTTTTTGCAATCTTTTTCACTTCATTTTCAAAATTTAATTTGACTATAGCATATTGTTTATCCATTTGACAGATCCTGTCTGAAGGCAAATCTTTAAGAATATGAATTGCGTACGAAGAACCAAGTTTGCCCATAGTTGGCCTAGGTGATTCACAATCCATTTAATCAGCCAAATTGGACAATGAAGAATAACGGTGCTCAGGTAGCATCTTTTCATACGTGAAAGAAACTAATCAAGGTGAAAATGTCTCAATGATTGAAATGTGAAGGATAATTTCTATGATTGAGGCGACCAGATGCAGACGTTTTGTCCAATATCAATCAAATAATGGCACAATTTTACGGAGAAAACAGATCAAAAGATTGCTTTCCCTTTTTTCTTGACCTCACATTACTACAGGCTAATTTTTAAAGAAGGAAAAAGCAGACGGAATGAACAAATCACTATCACCATTATAATAAATTTTGGTGTCATTATGATTTAGTGCCATGGGAAATCGTGTTTTTGAAATTTTTCAAACATAAAAATAGGCAAGATTTAATAGCAACATGCCGCTAAATAGATCGAAAATGGATTGTACTTCCTGGAATATTCTGATATTGGATTTCATCATATACCTATCAATAATATATACATAAATTATCTTCCTTTCCTGACAATTAATGGAATACAAAACCCCACTAGCGTGGTCTGATTGTGTATCGAATCCCACTGGGAAGCTCAACTTGTCAAGTGAGAAAGTTTCGATTTTTATGAATGGCGGGAGGTATACAGTAATGCTTTTACCCTAGTCCTTCATAAAAAGACTTTGCATTTTGCATATTTCATGTTTCTTGTAAAATTATTTTTACGTTTATTCTTTTTTGTCACAGTAGCAATAAATACGAAAAAATAAATATCACAATAATGAAGATTTAACATGAAAAAACCCTGATGTATGACATCTAAAAACTTGAAGTAGTTCTACCCAGGAAATATGGGGTGGCCTGCAGCTGCCTCTTCCACAAAAACGTGACTGTCATATATGGCCTAAAATATGCTAAAAATGATGTAAAACACAATTCAAACAAACTGTGTATGAATCACTATATACTACTAAACACAGACATCAATACCTACATGTATATTACACCAATCCACTAGACATCATTACCTACCTGTATATTATACCAATCCACTAGACATCATTATCTACTTGTATATTATACCAATCCCCTAGACATCATTATCTGCCTGTATATTATACCAATCCACTAGACATCATTACCTACCTGTATATAATACCAATCCACTAGACATCATTACCTACCTGTATATTATACCAATCCACTAGACATCATAATCTACCTGTATATTATACCAATCCACTAGACATCATTACCTACGTGTATATTACACCAATCCACTAGACATCATTATCTACTTGTATATTATACCAATCCCCTAGACATCATTACCTTCCTGTATATTATACCAATCCACTAGACATCATTATCTACCTGTATATTATACCAATCCCCTAGCCATCATTATCTGCCTGTATATTATACCAATCCCCTAGACATCATTACCTACCTGTATATTATACCAATCCACTAGACATCATTACCTACCTGTATATTATACCAATCCACTAGACATCATAATCTACCTGTATATTATACCAATCCACTAGACATCATTACCTTCCTGTATATTATACCAATCCACCATTACCTACCTGTATATTATACCGATCCCCTAGACATCATTACCTACCTGTATATTATACCGATCCCCTAGACATCATTACCTACCTGTATATTATAGCAATCCCCTAGACATCATTACCTACCTGTATATTATACCGATCCCCTAGACATCATTACCTACCTGTATATTATACCGATCCCCTAGACATCATTACCTACCTGTATATTATAGCAATCCCCTAGACATCATTACCTACCTGTATATTATACCAATCCACTAGACATCATTATCTACCTGTATATTATACCGATCCCCTAGACATCATTACCTACCTGTATATTATACCGATCCCCTAGACATCATTACCTACCTGTATATTATACCGATCCCCTAGACATCATTACCTACCTGTATATTATAGCAATCCCCTAGACATCATTACCTACCTGTATATTATACCAATCCACTAGACATCATTACCTACCTGTATATTATACCGATCCCCTAGACATCATTACCTACCTGTATATTATAGCAATCCCCTAGACATCATTACCTACCTGTATATTATACCAATCCCCTAGACATCATCACCTACCTGTATATTATACCAATCCCCTAGACATCATTACCTACCTGTATATTATACCAATCCACTAGACATCATTACCTTCCTGTATATTATACCAATCCACTAGACATCATTACCTTCCTGTATATTATACCAATCCCCTAGACATCATTACCTTCCTGTATATTATACCAATCCACCATTACCTTCCTGTATATTATACCAATCCACCATTACCTTCCTGTATATTATACCAATCCACTAGACATCATTATCTACCTGTATATTATACCAATCCACTAGACATCATTACCTACCTGTATATTATACCAATCCACTAGACATCATTATCTACCTAGGCCTAAATTAAAATATTGTTTGTTTGCAGTTTGCGACCGACCCACGGCAAATCCGCCGACCCAAACAATTTTTTTAAGTATTTTTTTTTATTTTTTAATTTAAAAAAAAAAAAAAAAATCAAGTTTTTTTGTTTCTTTTGTATTGCATGTTCTGTCAATATTTAACTCAACCCTTTTTAAAAAAAAAAATCTATGGATAATACTTGTGAAGCACACGATATTTGCATGCCGTCGATGGGCATGCGTTAATAATAAAAATGTTTTAAAAAAAATATATATATCCCTACCTACCGACCCACCCCTAAAAGCCATGGGTCGGAAACTGCAAACAAACATTTTTTTAATGGTGGCCCTGTATATTATACCAATCCACTACACATCATTACCTACCTGTATATTATACCAATCCCCTCCCTACCTGTTATTATATTTTATCACAGTTTTAAGGAAGGTATATCATAAAAGATAAATAGAATAGTGATCTGGAAGCTTGCACCACCTCTTATGGAAATGCCATATATTCAGGATCACACCCGATGCTTCAAGCCTCTCGTGAGGCTGATATGGCACGTCCGCGGAGATACAAGCTTCCAGAATATATTACTCTAGTAATAAGCCTTGTTTTACGCTTTCACAATTGTATTCCTTTCCTCAAAATCATTTTTTCAAACATAGCGGTAACCAACAGATCTTTATTTCAACACATTCAAGCCACCGAAACTGACAACCTTCTTTTTTTTACAATCAGCTACTTTGAGGGTGCCAACATGTCTTTAAACAATTTTCTCACTTCGTTACAGTATAAACAATGCATTTCATATTCAATCCAAATGATAAGGAATTATTTCCGACATATAATACATTATAGTTGCGTCAGTTTCAAGTTACATTATGTGGTCCGAGTATTAACTTTCATACCCCATCCAACACCTTCTCCAAGAAGTGAAAACGGGGTTGGCTGGGGTATGAAATAAAACCTTAATTTCGGCTTAAAATGTTTGCATATTGTAAAACTAAAACTAAAATAATGTAATTTCAAGTTATCGCAATTTTTCAGTCAAAAATGTTTTTAAACGTTTTTTATTGTCGAAATATCCGTTACACAATCCTGCCCTTTATAAGCTTTCCCATCGCCTAATGGAATTAAGGTGGGACCACGTAATGATGTTTAGTTTTGTTAGTTTTTTAAAACATTTTTCTCCATTTGTTATAGTATGAACAATCTATTTTCATATTCATAATAATCAATGCAAATGTTAGGAAATAGTTTCGCCAGGTTAACGTTATTTTTATGTTTTATTTTCTGTAACTAAACATTATATAAAGCAAAATTTTCATTTGATTTGACAATGTAGGACAGTTTGACCAGGTTAGTTAATCCAGCACCCTTGCTGGGTAATCAGTTTCCAAATTATTTTCAGGTCAACCTAATTACCTGGTGATTCCGCACCAAGTAAACCCGAAAACACATTCCGGATTGCAGGGTAATCCCAGGGTCATTGCATTGGTCAACTATACAAGTATGCAAGTATACAAATGAGGGACACAAAGTGTTTTTTAAAGCACTGATATTAGCATCTTGATTTATTTATCAAGTATCATTTTGACTTTAACACTGCCTGCATATTTAAATAAAAATCTGAGTTTCCTATTTTTCGCCTTATTTTACCATAGGTTTAAATATATTATTGGTGGAATATAATAAATGGTTGATAATTTGCAAAAACAATTTGGTACAGTTCTAATAATTAATACTAATGATCAAACAAATGCAAGTTATGTAGAAACTAATCCTGCTACGATACTCTACTAAAAGTGGAGAGTATCAAAGCGTAATTAGGATTTGATCTTACTGAGACTGCATTTAGAGACTACTATAAATGGTCTAATGGAGGATCATTTTAATATAAAACAATGCAATTGGCAATTGGGAACTAAAACTATAGTCTCTTGAAGAAGGTGGTTTCTTCATACAACTGAGATGATCTCGAGAACAGTTGACTGTACTTGTAATTAACCCGCTAAGCACAACTATAATAGCCTCTGCGACCATTGTAAACCCAGATCAATCTGTGAGTAATTCGCAGGCTGATCAGGGTTTACAATGACTGTCTACTGATCATTCATTTTCACCAAAACACCCCTTTGTCACATAAATGGAATGGTCTTAATTCAAAGAAAGAGCAGTCCATTATATATAAGTAGGGGGTTAAGGGTTAAAGAAGGTGGTCTCTTCATAGAACAGAGGTGATCTCTAGAGCAGTTGACTGTACTTGCAGTTAATTTTACACCTTTTGAACTTTACCAAGAAGGGAGATATGATCTTGTTCCTGCACTGACCTCGTTATTTCCAGCACTTGCTGCCATTCAAAACCTGGCACCCAATACATTCCTTCAATTAAATATTTAATTTTTTTCCCTCTCTGAGATATCTAATTTCCCGAGTATCTGATAATTAAAATATTAGGATCCTATTCTCTTCTGAAAATACGACCAATGAGGCATTCAACACCAAAAGACAAAATTACCTTTTTTGCATGTTTTTCATCAGTGCAAAATACCTGTGATAGGCTGATTAAAATATCGGGAGCCGGCATAATAACAGGATAAATATCGCATAATGACCGGTACCCAAGACTTAATTAAAATGTAAGCCTCTTTAGGACCTGATCAGGGTGAAAATTAATTATAGTGATCACGGAAAAATTACTGTTATTTATCAAAGGAAGCATCTTGTCAGGTGGATTCTGGGTGAAATAGAGCAGCCACTGTTACTAAACAAGGATGTTAGAGATGTTTAGCGATGTCGGTGTCTATTGACGGAAAACACAAGAAGTTAAATCACATTTCCTTTTAATTTAATGATTGGAGGAAAAAAAGGGTTTACCATAGAAACATTGAAGTGGGTGCAAGTTGGAATTTAACCCATATTTTCATTTACTTGTATTTTTAATTATTACGGGAACAAACATGAGATTTATAATCAGAAAAATACAACAGGTGTTTTAAATAATGATTTTCACCTCATTAGCTAAATTACTGCCTTCGGTTAATTTACATCTTTCTACTATTTTTAATATCTTTATTAAAACATTAAATTAACTAGGCATAAGATGACAAGAAAACAACATACTCCAGTAAACAAACTTACAAATAATCATTGAATAAATTATATCAACACTTGCCCCAAGCCCAGAGCCAATTACAATATTGTTGTATTACACCTCGGCCCAATAGCCCTCATTACAATAGCACTTAAACAACAACTAATTTTCTTTTATCAATAGTTGAAACATCTAGCGTTAAAAAGGTACGCTGGCCGCGAATAATCAAAGGGCAATTATGCGACAAATATACTGGGGATTAAGGGTCATTGTTGGACATCTACGGACGATATATTTCTACACTTGTAGGTTGCAAGAATGACCATTGAAACTGACCGAAAATAAAACAAACACTTGAACGTTATTGTGACCCGTGGACCAAGAATGCTAATTAGGGTTGGACAGTTTACATGTGTACATTACACGTATAATCAAGTGTAAATTGGGGGTCAAGATTTTTTTATTATAAAATAACCCAAATATCTGCAGGATCTCAATAGGGAGTATTTTGGTTAAGTTAACGGGCAGTTGAAATGACGCTAAAATTGTGTTTAAACAAGCAAGGTCATGATACAGCACTTGAAGACTTGATAAAGCTATTTTTCGTTAAAATCAATTATCTGGAAAATTGAGAAACTAAATTATGCAAATCGTTGTTTAATAATTTATGAATTTTTAATCGGTATCAATTGCGACTATTTTCAGGGTACGTGTGCTTTGTTCTTCCAGGTCTTTTTTCCACTGAAACTATTTTTTATTAAATCAGTTTGCAACAATATGATTTGACGTCTTGACGTGATGCGTTTTTTTTGCAAATGATTTTTAAAAACTCAATGATAAATTAGCACGAATGTGAGATTACATTTATCACGAAACTCACAAATCGACTGTTATTGAATTCTTCAGACCAACCCTGAAAAAAGGAACCTATACATATTGCATATTGAAGAAGTTTCTAATGTAATATCATAACATCATTCTAATCTTAAAAAGTTATAGCGATATTAAAGTGGACAGCCAGATTAAAGTGCGACACCAGCACCACATTCCCCAAAAATATCAACCTATGGTCATGCAACTTTAAATAGTTACCTTCTATAGCCATCATGGCCCGCAGTTCACGATTCAACAACTCAAACTTTCTCTCTAGATCATCCTCCTTCTCTCTGAAATATATGAATGTTATAATAAATATAAAGAACACCTTACTTTGATATAAATAATAATAATGATAATAGTAATCTTAAAATACCAGTTATAATAATAACACAAAATAATAGTTTTCACGAAGGCAACCAATAAATATATGTAAAGGACAAACAACAATCTTGTTTTTATTAAAAACTCATGGTGTCCTGCAAGTTTTCCTACATAACTTGCCTTTGTTTATTATAATCATTAATATTAATTATCGGAATAGTTCAAGGAAAATTGTTTTTACATATAAGTAATTAACTATATATTATATTGCACCAATAATACATTAACAATTTGGTAGAATAACTTTTTGACAATTGAAATCTCATTTTTTTATTTAATTATATGCAAGCATTTTTAAAGTAAAGATAATACAGGATTAATAAATCTTTGTGTTAACTTTAATGCATGATATAAAACTCAAGATTGCTGTGTGCCCCCTTAACACCAGCATAACCTCTCTTGCGACCTTGACACAAGGTGACACAAGGTGACAAAAGTTAAGACAGATTGGCCCCCATCATGCCGCAGGTTCGTTAAAAATGCTGTGACAAAATTCAAAGACTTTTCAGTGATGCTCAAATTGTAAGCCCACAACTGTTGGTATAACACAAGTTTATCAGTAGTTTTACTTGATTTGATTAAATTGTTAGTTTAACCCTTTTACTGCCACAGTCAAAAACACTACTGAAGGCCCAGATCAACATGAACACTGTGCAGGCTGATCAGGGGTTACAATGTTCACCACTCCATAAGACTGTTAATTTCCAAAACACTTTTTACATAAAATACAACAGAAAGGTTTAAAATTAAAATTTTAGAAGATGACATTTAAAATTTGGCAGCGAAAGGGCTAATGAAATTTATTTATATATTTATTAGTTCATTTTGCAGATTATTTGCTTATGCCTTAAATCAATTTCTAACTTAATTATTTTGAATGAATTTTTAAAAAATTATTTAAGTGCTTAAAATGATTTTGAGGGAATAAATTAATTAAAGGGACACACGGCAAACTTTATCAAAACTGACATCTACATTTATTTAGTATCATTTGCTTGCACATAATTAAGTAACTTTTTTTAATATTTTCTTCTTTTCTACCATTGGTCTAATGGGATGACACAAGATTTAAAAAAAATCAAGATTGCCGTGTGTCCCTTTAAAGTCAAGGCCCAAACTGGTCATGGACTGTTTAAAAACTGTTTTAGGCAACTTCAACGTTTTGTTTTTAAGTTATGAGAAGTTTAAATACCGCAATAACCAAATCACATGCATCGCTGATTTGACTTTTTTTTTAATTTTTAAGAATTTCTTGTAAGGAAATCTGGCAATTGTTCTTATCTAAACAAAACTTCGCCTTCATTGGAAAATTCCTGTATTTGACACTCTAGGTTGAAAGGGACAAGACTGATCATTACCTCCTATAGAGTGTGAGAAGGTTCAATTGTGTGCAAAATTGTAAGAAACACAGCAATAAATATTGACAGCATCATGAAAATAATTTCATATTACTGATTCACATTCTCAGATATTTTCACTAAATATTTATTCCCAATTTCAATTTAAATAAGACTGAGTTTATGTTTAACAAAAACAGTTTGATTAATTAAAGTAACTATTCACAGTAAACTGTGCAAATACACTGATAACAGAAAATTGAAACTCCTTTTATTTACTTAGGGATCGTTAAGTCAAAAAATAAAGAATAAAAAAAGACAGCAAATTCAAAACAACACCAGCAAGTCTCACTCCTAAGGAGGGAAAGGTGGCAGGTACGATACACCTTTCTCTCTCTCGAATAGTAAAGCATCCTGAGGTGTTAAAGGAACACACGGCAATCTCAAAGTTTTTATCAAGCATTAAAAATAACGTCTCGGTTATCAATCCAGTATCAATTTTGACTTTAAATAAAAAAATGAGTTTTCATTTTTTTCATTAATTTACCATATATTTAAATATATTATAGGTGCAATATTATCAACAGTCAGTACGTGGTCCGAGTATTAACTTTCATACTCCATCCAACCCCTTCTAAAAGAAGCAAAACCGGAGTTGGCTGGGGTATGAAATAAAACCTTAATTTCAGCTTTAAAAGTTTGCATATTGTAAAATTAAAACATTTAAAACATTTAATAGGTAATTTCTTAACAGGTTATCACATTTTGTCCATAAACAATGTTTTTAAACGTGTTTTATTGTCGAAATATCCGTTATAAAATCCTGATAATATAAGCTTTTGCATCGCTTAAAGGAATTAATGAGGGACCACGTAATGTAATAACATGCAAAAACAATCTGCTTTATACTATTCCTATAATTATTATTAATGATTGATCAAATGTAAGTTATGCAGAAAACCTAACGGGATGACGTGGGCTTTAAAAAATCAAGATTGCCGTTTATCACATGAAACTGCTTGTATTCCGTATAATATACCCATTACGTTTTTCCTTATATTAACCATGTGTAATACAAGGCGACCGAAATTTCAAAATTCCAAAATTTCAAAATTTCATCAAAATTCCAAAATTCAAAGAAGTCAAAATTTCAATATTCCAAAATTTCAAAATTTCAAATTCGAAATTTCAAAATTTCAAAATTCATGTGATAAAAAGGATCTGACACTCGTTGTCATTTCATACAAAATTTTATTAAACTCGTCAAGGAATTTGTTATTAAGCTCGCCAGAGGCTCGCTTAATAACAAATTCCTGAACTCGTTTAATAAAATTTTGTATTAAATGACAACTCATGTCAGATCCTCTATATATCCTTTAGTCATTTTAATAGAAGTAGATATCTTTGTAAAAATATTTACTGATACTGAAATGCAACCTTTCAACGCATATAATAACAAGCAACATGAAGCAAGTAAAACACTGCCGATATTGCAGCAATACATAACACAGTCCTAGTGAACACTTGCACGGTAGTCTTGTGTAGCATATATTTTAATTATAAGAACCGGTTAGAACTGGTTTAATATCCAGCTGAAGCACTATAAATTTGTGTTGGTGAATGTCATAGAGACATACATCTTTCATGAGCATTTAAAAAATGTTGCAGTCGACACATCAAAAAGAAAATTTATTTTAAGACGCTACCCTCTCCATTCCCTCACTGCCAACAAACAAAATCATAACTCTAAGCATTGACTTTTTTGTTCATAATGTATCATGATTTAAAAATCCACTTACAAGTAAAATTCACTTGACGAGCGACAAGTAAACAACAGCTTTATCTCCCTTACTTTGATTCACATCTGCATCTCGTAAAGCTAATTCCGAAAATTGCATTTCATGTATACAACAAATTCCAGTTTTAATTTAAAAACACTAAAATAAACATCGAAACTATCTCGAAAATAATTTCCTGAATTTCCTGCAACAGTCGAAGTTTTATGAAGAATATTCTTTTCTATTCTCTTATGCTTCTTATATAGGGGAAACTTAGTTCCTAATCAGATTTCTTAGCTGGCATTAGTGTAATGGGTTTAAGTCTACAAGATGATCATATTTTCTCAATATACTTAGGGTATTTTCAAGTATTCTCTGGAGATCATCGTATTAAGTTTGCTATTTAGTCAAATACGCTTGATCTTCATGTATATCATTATTATCACTTCTAATAAGGTATTATTTATTTCCTCTGATTCGAGGCCTTGTTGTGAACGAACGTAATTTCAGTGCTGGTCGCCGAGCAAGATTGCGTGATCCTAATACGGTACTAATCGTCTCAAATAGGCTTGTGTGAAGCAGGCAGTGAGGCTGATGTATGGAGACAGAGAGACAGGGATCAAATTTAATATTGTTAGCCACTTGCTAAAAAAAGCAAGTGCCAAGATGTTCTATTTGCTATTTGAATCCAGACACATTAAGTAACAAGTTACAGCCTTCCATTCATTGTAGCAGGAATGCTATACAGGTAAACAATGACATTTTAACACACAGCTAGAAGCAACAAGGTAATAATGCATCATTATACTCACTATGCACCTATTTCACTAAGTTTGATGAATATGTTTAGTGAATAAATGTAGACTTAAGACTTAGTGGGTTTCTTTTATTACTTGCACAATTTAGCAAGTGCTAATATTTTCTACTTGCAATCTGAAAATATCTACCTGTATTTAGCAAGTAAATAAGTGTTAATTTTGAACCCTGAGAGAGATATAGTGCTACGTATAGCACCACATCCTTATCTTACTATAACAATTGATGAAACTGATCTAGTACTGTGGACAACAAGTAAGACAAACCATGTATAATGTGTTCTTGTAGGTAAATTCATTAACATATTCTGCTCTGGATGCTAAAGAGAAATATGCGACCATTTTATAAGTCTACACTAAAAGAGGCGGAGAAGGGACATAGTACTACATAGTTACACACTCAACCACGTGACTTTTCTATTTCTGAAAAGTGTCGAGTTTCTACTATTTCCATCCAATTGTCAGCCAGGGTTTTAATAATGGTTGGTATTGGGCAAATACTGGCCTGAGTGAAGAATTAGTATACAACAAGACGGATTTTTTTTTAACTACTACTTAACAATACCAGAACCATAACCAGATTATACCTATACCATCACTGGAGTATACCTTACCATGCTGGAGTTTATACTACCATAACCTGAGAATCTTGGTACCACAACCAGAGTATTTGAGTATCATGACTGCAGTATACCTACCATGCTGGAGTTTATACTACCATAGTAATACCATAACCTGAGAATCTTGGTACCACCTGCACAATCAGAGTATTTGAGTATCATGATTGGATTATACCCTACCATAACTGGAGCATATATTACCATAACCAGATTACTTCAGAACCACAACAATGGTATCTTGGTACCATAATTGGAGTTATTTTGGTACCATAACTGTAGAATTTGGTACCATAAAGGGAGGATACCTGTACTATAACATAAGTATCTTGATACCATAGTTTGAGTAGCTCTGTACCATAACCTGAGGTTCTTGGTACAGTAACCTGAGTTTCTCAGTACCATAACCTGTGTATCTCCGTACCCTAACTAGTAGAAACTGGTACCTGAAACATTACTCAAAATCGGATTCCATTGAACATTTAATTCAAAGCGTATTTTTTAATGTTTTCTCAGCAGGAACCTACACCATTCCTAAAATACACCGAATGTGGTCAGAATAGAATACATTTGAACTTGAAACTCCAAAACCACTCTGCTATTGACAAAATTTCCTGTCAGTGTTTGGAGAAATTCAAGCAGCACTTTGCAAAGACAGCACCTGATCAAACTGACTGTATGCCACATCAAATGCAGTAAGTGAACTCCGCGATGGAGATTACGCTAAGAAGTTACAAATGAGGTCCCAATAGGAAATCCGACACAAGACTTAGTCGACGAAAGCTTCTTAGGATCGTAAGCTGCTCTCACCGGGACCTGGAATCATTTCTGTGTAAACTTAACGGCAGACACGCATTACAGCTCTGTAAATTAGCCTCACAGTCATGATGACAACGCCGATGATGGTTTTTAATTTTCTTGGAAATTTCTTTGTTGCAGGCATCGCAAGAGAAATGGTACTAAGCTCTTCAAGATTTTGTATGTTATTTTCAGAGGCTATTTTAGAGAATTTTAAAATAATATTTGTACGACAATTTAGAAACAGATTTTCAAATTGTACTCTATATCTGATAATGCAGAGTAGTGCCTTTTTCTTAATAACATTACAAAGGTATTACTTACATGTTTATATAATAAATAAAATGATAAAATAAAAACTATAAACTTAATTATAGTTAATGTTTTGTTAAAATGCAGGAGAGAATTTTTTTTTCATGAATTTATTGATGAAGTTTAAAACACATGATTTATGTTTAACCTAAATTCAGCTATCTTTGTAGCATATAAACACTTTTTTGAAGAAATATTCATGTACTTTTAAAGAACATGACTATTTCTTTAAAGAAATTTAAAGTACAATGCCCGTATCAAGACAAAACCTTCATTTAAAAAAGACATTATATATAGATAATATATTTGATTATAGACTGTTTTTAAGTTTGCTTGTTTGGTGTTAAACATTGTTTTTAGCACCAGTTAGGACATATGATGGTCGATTTTTTTGTGGTATAGGCAGACCACCCCATTTTTCCTGGGTAGAACCAGTAATATATGTCAATTTTCTGCATGTAATATTTAAGGAAACTAACCCTCCAAATAACGGCAAAATTGCACTACAAAACTGTTTATCAACACTCTGGCCAGGTGTTCAGGCCATTAATAATGTCTATGTGCCGATTAAAAGTATAGGTTTATTTAAAGGTTTTTAAAACACCCGTGATCGAATATGCGTAAAATGAATTATGGTAACTGTTGGTCACTCTTAATTCGACGTTCTAATTTCGGGGGTTTAGTCTGGCTGGGAACAAAAAAGTGATTTATTGTGTGTCTATAGGGTTTGGATTCTCAAAATAGTAAATTATATATAAAATTGGAATTTTATATTTATTATTATTCCTTATATTTACTAAAATTAGAAATACACAAAAAATAATTTGAATCTACAAAATGTGAAGAAAAAAAGTGTTATGCCACATTATAAAATCAAGATTGCATTGTGTCCCTTTACAATAAAAACATATAAAAGATAATACGCTTTAAATTTCAATATATCTCTTTGAGCACCAGTACAAACACCATATATAACAACAACAATTACATCACTTAATTGCCATATTATCCTATCAGTGTTTACACTGCCCACTCCTGACACTGACAACACATTAGGACCAGACTTTTTGACAACTTCCTCTCCCCTTAGTCTTACCATACATGCACAAACAAACCCCTAGTAAATCTTCCTCCTTTCCACACCTTTCTTTTCACCTCTTATTTGCCTATTCATTAGTTATCAAAGATATAATGTACAGAAATGTTGATTGTTGTGACACCTTTTTATTGACCTTTAATGGAGAATCAACAAACAATCAAGAAGGAAAACAGAATTAGTGCCAAAATGTGTCAAAGTGGACAACAGGTGTGTGTGCTGGTCTTTATGATATAGATCATACTAAACAATTTGTTTTTGTTTTAGCAAATGCAGTTTTATAAGAATCTTTCATGGGTATTCGGTAGGGGAATTCCAATATGAGGTATAACTGTTTTTATTGAAACCGAGGCTAGCCCGAGGTTTTGATTAAAACAGTTAAACCGAGGGTTAGAATTTCCCTATCTGAACCGGATACCCATGATTGATTCTTTTTCTTGAATATAAATTACATTCTGTGCATTGACGTCGCCCATGTTTTACATGTTTAATCATGCAACTGTCATTGTTGATATCAGCACGTGACTTTTATTTTTTATTTATATTCTCTCACAATTCTGTAAAGAATTTTTTTTCTGATGACAGTGTTTTATTGCAACACCATTAAAATGAGGCTACTACAAAAATAAATAAAAAAAAAAAAAAAAAAAAAAAAATGTATGTGAACGATTAAATTCAATAAATACCGGTAGTTTGTTTTCATAATTATTTTAAATCAACAGAATACTTTTTCTCTCAGAACCTTTATCATAACTGGTTTTAATAATGTAAGGAACGAATCTAAATTAAGACACCTTGAACATTTTATGACAAATATTAAGACTGGAGATTTTTTATTTTAAATAACTGTCCCAGCAACAAATGTTTTTACACAGGAAAAAGCCCTTATATAATGAAGTAAATATTTTTGCTGTGATATATTTATTTCTTATGACCAATTACCCAAACGTATGTACTTTTATTTTCAACTAAACATTTCTGTTCCACAGATAAATCAACAATTATTTAGGTTTCTATGAAAAATGTGTATATAAGTGCTGAAAAACCTTCCGACTTTTACATGCACACCCAACCAATACCTTAAAAACATACCCGGGTCTTTCCTGATTATCTAACCAAACCCCCTTGACATTTAAATAATATTATGGTTTATCACTTTAGCGACAATTCATGTCATAAAACATGATCATAGCAGCAATAGTATTCATGACGACATGGTCAGGCATGGCAGTCAGTAGTTAGCCGTAGCTTACGGTGACGGGACACTGGGGCGACTTGCCGATAAACATTCTATTGGGAAAGTGTCAAAAGCAAAGTCTGATAAGATCTACCGAAAGTTCCACCGTTTCAATTTTGGATTTTGGCAAGATGAGATTAGACCCCCTTACCAAATTTATAATCAGCTTTACAGGTCGACCCATTCTTACTTTGCATAACGTAACATCAACAAAGACCAGCACCGCTTAAGAGGGATTGTTGCCATATTTTTGTGTTTATATGTCCGGTCACTAAATGCCAGATGTAAGCTATTAGTCATGCTGTGATGTAATTAAGGTAGATCGTGTCATCAAAATATTTAGAATACTTCGGTTTAAGTTTAAACAATATTAATGCACTCGAAACTTAAGGAGATGCATAAAGGCTTTTAATGCTTTTGTATTTAGCAATAACCGCTACATTTTTTTCATTTATGTTTACTCAAATATTCTAAAATTCTGAAGAGTTTTCATTGTGATTGTTCCTTTTTCTTTATTTTTTCCTTCTTTTTTTATTTTTAAATTTGCTTTTTAAAATTCTTTCTGACTATAGAATGTTGAGATTTCAAATATTTTGTTAAGATTACAAATATTTCAAAGACATTAATTGTCAAACTGGCATGCATACATGTGATATCTAAATCTGTGAGACCAAAATTCACAGAATTTCATGTCAAACCGGTATGCATACATGTGATATCAAAACTCACAGAATTCCATCTCTTTAGAAGTGGAAAATCGGTGAGATTTGAACATCACGCAAAAAATATTGAAATGCAAAAGAATTTAAAAGGTCTTAAATGGCATTTTCCTATTTTATTTTCTCATCAAATGCTTTAAAAAGCTTAAATGTATGAACATATTTGATAACACCTCACGTATAGTATACCTTATTTTTAAAAGAATCTCACAGATTTTGGACAAATCTCAAACAATTCTTAGATCTCCCAGATTGTGGCTTCAAGTCAGTATCACATGACTGTATGAGTATATCTCAATTTCACATTTTATGTTGTTTGATGAAACTGTATTGTTAACATGTATGTTGATATGGGATAGGTTTTTAACTAGGCATGATTTGTTTCCAATCCCATTCATAACTTGAATAAAATATTGTTTAAAATAAATGGTTTTGTAAATATCAGTATATGAAGTTAGTTACTAGTGTAGGGAGACCATTTTCATAGATTGCTTAAAAATATAATTTGTCATTCTTCTATCATGAATAGTTCTAAATGAACTGTTTTACTGACCACAACATTTACACTGACCACATCACAAGATTTATATTACATAGTGCTACAATGTATAATTGAGCTTGAAATGTGGGCAGTTAAGTGATAAACGTTTACGGAAATGGTCACTCACTATGTGGTGGTCAAGGCTGACCAGTCAATCATACAATAAAGATGATTAATCATGACATATCCGTATCCTAGAAAATAAACTATAATGAATCAAAAAGATTTGTTTGGTGTATTACATCATTTTCAGCACAAGTTAGGTCATATATGATGGTCAATTATTTGGTGGTAGAAGCAGACCACCCCATTTTTTGCTGGGTAGAACCAGTACCATATACCTCCCGTCATCCATAATAATCGACCTCCCAGTGGGATCTGAACCCGCAGCGGTGAGAAAGTTTAGACGCAGTGTCTTCACTATCCCAGCCACGGAGGAGTCAACAAAGGTGTGCACTAACATTTTCATTAAGTTCTAATCTATAAAGATTTGACAACTGTTAATTTTTACATCATACATGTATTGTAACCTCATATTTCACCTACTGAAGAACACGAAAGCTTTTATATGTAATTTAGGACAAATTAAAGTCTGTGTGTATTGCAAAAAAAACAACATTTTTGCCTTCTTTGTCTTTAGAATACTTTAATTGCAATCAGAAGGAATGCTTTAGGCACAGTTTTCATTACTCCATTATTTCATGTATTTCCTTAAATGTGAATTTGATTAGGTAAACATAACCATACCCTTCTAACAAGGGCCTGTACTGTCACTATCAATCTACTTGCTAAAATGATAAGTGTCAGGTAAGCAACGAATGGACCAAAAGGACCATGAAGACAGAACAGGAGCATAAACGAAAATGATATTGAGTGACCGGTAATTGATACTTAAGCCTCTATGCCTGAAGTGCTCTACACAGAAATTATGTTGTACAATTTTTAGAATATAAAATCATATAAGGGCTTTGACCAAGTTTGGTAAAGATCCGATGAAAAATAAAGGTGCTAGTGTTGACAAGGTAAAAATATAGCAACATTTTAGTACTGGTATATCAGGAACCGTAACTCTTGTGTTTATCAACCGATATTGACGGGTTTTTAGACTTTCTGTGATTTCATTGATATTAAGACTCTGACCAAGTTTGGTAAAGATTGAAAACTAAATGTACGGTAGGTGATAGAGTGTTGACAAAAACCAAATATTTCATTAAAACAAGTGCCATTACTCTGATGTTTATTTTCAAATCTAAATGATTTTCAAACTTATCCAAAAGTCCATGAATAAGATTCTGGCCAAAAGATTCGGCTGCAAAACAAAGGCGCTAGATTGCTGATAAGGAAATAACATATTTTTTTGTTAAAACAAGGGCATTAACTCTGATATTTATAAATCCGATATTGGATATTGTTTGAGCATTCATTTATATTAATTAATAATCTGACAAAGCTTGGTAAAAATCAGATGCAAAACGGAAGTCCTAAGTGTTGACAAGATAACGTACTGTACTTTTTTTGTTAAAACTATTCTGAGCTTTCATTGATTAAGATTTTGACTAAGTTTGGTAAAGATCAAATGCAAAATGAAGGTGAAAGAGCAAAATGTAGCATTTTTTGCTAAATCAAGGGTTATTTATGGTAGAACTTTTATTTGCGTCATCGTCTACAAACATTCAAGACCATCATCCATTAACCCCACACAATTAAATTCAAATATACCTAATTTAATATAAATATAGAAGATGAAGAAAAAAAAGAAACACTTATTTTGGTTATCAGAAACTTTAAAGGTGTGCTTTGCAAACTTGTATAATTACACTATGGTATTAATTTCACGTTTTAAAAACAGACTATTCCCAGTCATCTAGACAGACGCCTTTAAAGTAAACGTATACCACACCACGGACAAACCAATGTTTGATAAATACGTTATTCGTGTTCCGGCCCAAACATAACTTGCGGAAGAAATGACCAATACTGTTTGTTCCATTTAATTATAAAGTCATAATGTGAGAAGGATAAACATCTCCGAAACTGAAAAGAAGAAAAGTGAAAATTGAACAAATATCGTTTGATTGCCCTCGCTAAACAGGCATATGTACATAAATCCGGGCTGTATAAACTTGGCTATTGACTCGCGGAAATCTAGAGTGTTTGTACTAAAGTTGAACTAGCCTAATTAAACACGAAATCATCCTCCCAAAATGAACGTCCAGGAAAACATTACGAGATATTGACAATTAGGCAAAACTGGGCAAATGTGGTCAAACATTGATTACTTAACCCGCGGCCGTAGACTCATTCAAACACACCCAGGGTGACCACTTAGTGTGTGCTTTTTCAGTTCGTTTAAAATAATTTTCAAAAGCGAAAAAAAATCAGCGCCATATTACAATCATTATTGATATACACTGCGACAGTTACAATATTTTAGCACCTACTCAAATGATGCTCTTGCAAACCCCTCTTAAATTTCAATTTCGCTAAAGATCTTTTTGAAAGTAAATTTAAACAGTGCTGACCAAAACACATTCAGCAGTGGATAGTAAACAGTCCGTTAGTTTCAGGTGTGGGCGAAAGTCACTGTGAATGAATGTTGCAGAGATGGAGTGTTTGCTTAACAACCCAGTAAAAATAGTTAATTTAAGTCTTAAAATGTTTTTCAAATTCCATACCGACTTAACAGGTGTCTGTATTGACATCTGCTATTTTAAGAAATCTATAACTGTTCTTCTGTTGAACAAGTGTTCTTGAATTTGAAATGCTGTTTTTCAGCAAAAATATGCTATAAAATTGATACCTAATCTATTCTACAGTATTTTTCACCAGCTATGAACAATGAAGCTTCCACTATAAAAGGTTAAAGTATTGCATTATTAAATATTCCATTAAAACTTTTGCAGTTTAATTTTTTACGCTTTTAGAATTATTTTCCACGAATTTGCATTCATATTCCCATAGACCTACATACTCTTGATTCGAAACAAGTCTTAAATCCAATTTATCCGTTGAATAATAATTTACCCATGAATACTTGCGCGTACAGGTAAGGTTTTTTCGCGCATGCGCGTTGTGCTAAGTTACGAACCGTCTTACGTAATTATCAAATAAATAATGTAAGAAAACGTAATATACATATCGTTGTTAATATCTTTGTTTTGAGAATAGTATATATGTTAGATGAATCATTTAAAAATATTATGAGAGATAATTCTTTGTTCTTTATAGCGATGTCTGTTCAGCAATAACAAAATATCTTTTCTTTTGATCATATGCGAACTGCAAGTGATATGAATGTTCTAAAAACAAATTAGTCATTTAGTGTTGCAGGCCTGCCAAAACTTTGTAACACAAAATCCTGAGCATTTTAAAATTTAAGATTTAAAAAGCGCGAAGAACATTTTAAACGAAAATTTGGAGCGCACGACTTGATTTCTTGTTTTTTTAAAGTGCAAATTTAAATTATTTAGGCAATTAATACAAGTTGATGCATTGTTTGATAGTAATAGAAAATAATAAATTAAATAATAATTAAATCGTCGTATAATAAGCGGGTTCCCTGATTACTCTGTGGTATACAGCCAGTTAGTTCCCCGATTAGTCTATTGTATGCAAGAGGGAACCAGCTTATTCATCATTCGGTGGATAAATCTAAAATTAGCAAGGGGTGTTTAGGCAGTTTCGAATCCAGAGTATTTATATCCATGATATTCCAAAACAAATTTTCCATAATTTCTTTCTCCAAACTGTAATATAAAATTATTTCATTCTAAGCTGTAATACCCATTCGATTCTGACATCAAGTTTAATGCAGAATTTGTTCAAGTTGCAGACAAAAACATTTTTGTTCCTGGACAATCTTCTGCTAAATTATTGTCTGGTCCCTGTTTGTGCCAAATTTATTGGGGAATCTTGTTTCCAGCCCTGAATATAATCTGTACATTTTGAGAAAAAGAGAGTGAGTGCCATAACTTGGGAATAAAGTAAGGTTTAAGTACAAATATATTTATTTTGGGAAAAAAGATTTGTGCAAATACATATTTACTTGGGAATAAATAAAACAAGAGTCCCAAGAGGGCCTGTGGACGCTCTACTGGCTAATATGGCTCTTATGACATCAATGAAGCGAGTGACTATTGTCTTAAAGAGGCAAAATATAGCATTTTTAACTATATCAAGAGCCATAACTCCGCCATTACTGGTCCGATCTGGCTGGTTTTCCAAGTTGGCCAGTAGAGATAATAAAAATAAAAAACAAGAGGCCCAAGAGGGCCTGTGGACGCTCTACTGGCTAACATGGCTCTTATAACATCAATGAAGTGAGTGACTGCCATTTACGTTTTTTTGAAAGTTTCGGGCAAAAAACAGCTTTTTAACTAAATCAAAGGCCATAACTAAAGAATCTGGTAAAGTTTGGTAAAGATCAGATGAAAAATGAAGGCCCAACCGTATCAACGAGGCAACATATAGCATGTTTAACTAAATCAAGAACACCTCTGTTACTGGTCCGACTGGTCGAACATAGAGCTAAAAAAAAAAAAAAAATCAAAAAAAAAATCAAAAAAAATTGCAAAAAAAAAAAAAAAATTGCAAAACATTTCAAAAAAAAGAGAAGATATTTCAAAAAAAAAAAAATTCAAAAAGAAAAAATTCAAAAAGAAAAATTCAAAAAAAAATATTTAAAAAAAAAAAAATTCAAAAAGAAAAAATTCAAAAAGAAAAAATTAAAAAAAAAAAATCTCTATACATGTCTATGTAAAACATGTGACCCGAGGGTTACCATTTGAACAAACTTGGTAAAGGACCATAAACTTACAGCAAATGCAAAATATTAAACCTCTGGCTCTTGCAGTTCCAGAGAAGAAGATTTTTTTCAGTTTTTCCCTATACAAGCATTTATGTAAAACTGTGACCCCCGGGGCGGGGCCAGATGTGACCCCAGGGTCCCCATTTGAACAAAATTGGTAAAGGACCATAAGCTTATAGCAACAGCAAAATATTAAACCTCTGGCTCTTGCAGTTTCAGAGAAGAAGATTTTTTAAGTTTTTCCCTATACATGTCTATGTAAAACATGTGACCCTTGGGGCGGGGCCAAATGTGACCCCAGGGCCACCATTTGAACAAACTTGGTAAAGGACCATAAGCTTTTAGCAAATGCAAAATATTAAACCTCTGGCTCCTGCAGTTCCAGAGAAGATTTTTTTCTTCAGTTTTTCCCTCTACAAGCATTTATGTAAAACTGTGAATCCCCGGGGCAGGGCCAGATGTGACCCCAGGGTCCCCATTTGAACAAAATAGGTAAAGGACCATAAGCTTATAGCAACACCAAAATATTAAACCTCTGGCTCTTGCAGTTTCAGAGAAGAAGATTTTTTAAGTTTTTCCCTATACATGTCTATGTAAAACATGTGACCCTTGGGGAGGGACCAAATGTGACCCCAGGGTCACTATTGTCACTATTTGAACAAACTTGGTAAAGGACCATAAGCTTATAATAAATGTAACATATCAAACCTCTGACTCTTGTAGTTGGCGAGAAGAAGATTTTTTAAAAAAAAATCCTATATAAGTCTATGTAAAACTGTGACCCTCGGGGCGGGGACAAATTTGACCCCCGGGTCACCATTTGAACAAACTTAGTAGAGGACCATAAGCTGATGCTACATGTATTACATGAGAGCTCTGTGCCATGTGGTTCCAGAGAAGATTTTTTTCAGTTTTTCCCTATACAAGCCTATGTAAAACTGTGACCCCCGGGGTGGGGCCCAAATGTGACCCCTGGGTCACCATTTGAACAAACTTGATTGAGGACCACAAGCTTATAGCAAATGCAAAATATTAAACCTCTGGCTCTTGCAGTTTCAGATAAGAAGATTTTTTAAGTTTTTCCCTATACATGTCTATGTAAAACATGTGACCCTTGGGGCGGGGCCAAAAGTGACCCGAGGGTCACCATTTGAACAAACTTGGTAAAGGACCATAAGCTTATAGTAAATGCAAAATATCAAACCTCTGGCTCTTGTAGTTTCCGAGAAGAAGATTTTTAAAAAAAAAATCCTATATAAGTCTATGTAAAACTGTGACCCCCGGGGCGGGGACAAATTTGACCCCAGGGTCACCATTTGAACAAACTTAGTAGAGGACCATAAGCTGATGCTACATGTAATACATGAGAGCTCTGTGCCTTGTGGTTACAGAGAAGAAGATTTTTTAAAGTTTTTTCCTATATGTCTATATGAAAAACATGCAAAACCTCAATATACAAATTTTGGACCCCCGGGGCACGGCCATTTTTGACCCCGGGGACTTTATTTGAACAAACTTGATAGTCTAGGCGTTGGCGATCATTTTAAAAGAAAAACTGTTGAAATCTGTCCAGCGGTTCTGGAGAAGAAGATTTTTTAAGGTTTCGACCATATATGGTAATGGCAGCCATCTTGGATGTAGCATTGACCTAATTTTAACAAATCTAAAAGCATTCAACTAAGGATCATCCACGTGAAGTTTGGTCAAAATTAGCCAAGCGGTTTCTGAGAAGAAGTCGTTTGAAGAAAAGTTAACGGACAACAGACGACAGACAGACAGACAGACGACAGACAGACAGACGACGGACGATGGACAACACAGCATCACATAAGCTCTGCTGGCCCTTAGCCAGTAGAGCTAAAAAAAAAAAAAAAAATTAATTTTTTTTTATTAAAAACATTTCAAAAAAAAAAAAAAAAAAAAAAAAAAAAAATAATATATAAAAAAATTACAAAAATAAAAATAATAAAAAAACAAACAAAATAAAGAAATTGAAAAGTTTAAAACAAGCATTGATGTAAAACTGTGACCCCGGGGTGGGGCCAGATGTGACCCCAGGGTCACCATTTGAACAAAATTGGTAAAGGACTATAAGCTTATTATAGCAACAGCAAAATATTAAACCTCTGGCTCTTGCATTTTCAGAGAAGATTTTTTAAGTTTTTCCCTGTACATGTCTATGTAAAACATGTGAGCCTTGGGGCGGGGCCAAATGTGAGCCTTGGGGCGGGGCCAAATGTGACCCCAGTGTCACCATTTGAACAAACTTGGTAAAGGACCATAAGCTTATAATAAATGTAAAATATCAAACCTCTGGCTCTTGTAGTTTCCGAGAAGAAGATTTTTAAAATAATAAATCCTATATAAGTCTATGTAAAACTGTGACCCTCGGGGCGGGGACAAATTTTACCCCAGGGTCACCATTTGAACAAACTTAGTAGAGGACCATAAGCTGATGCTACATGTAATACATGAGAGCTCTGTGACATGTGGTTCCAGAGAAGAAGATTTTTTTCAGATTTTCCCTATACAAGCCTATGTAAAACTGTGACCCCCAGGGTGGGGCCAAAGGTGACCCAGGCAAAGGACCATAAGCTTATAGCAAATGCAAAATATTAAATCTCTGGCTCTTGCAGTTTCGGAGAAGAAGATTTTTTAAGATTTTCCCTATACATGTCTATGTAAAACATGTGACCCTTGGGGCGGGGCCAAATGTGACCCCAGGGTCACCATTTGAACAAACTTGGTAAAGGACCATAAGCTTATAATAAATGTAAAATATCAAACCTCTGGCTGTTGTAGTTTCCGAGAAGATTTTTAAAAAAAAAATCCTATATAAGTCTATGTAAAACTGTGACCCTCGGGGCGGGGACAAATTTGACCCCAGGGTCACCATTTGAACAAACTTAGTAGAGGACCATAAGCTGATGCTACATATAATACATGAGAGCTCTGTGCCATGTGGTTCCAGAGAAGAAGATTTTTTCATTTTTTCCCTATACAAGCCTATGTAAAACTGTGACCCCCGGGGTGGGGCCAAATGTGACCCCTGGGTCACCATTTGAACAAACTTGGTAGAGGACCACAAGCTTATAGCAAATGCAAAATATTAAACCTCTGGATCTTGCAGTTTCAGAGAAGAAGATTTTTTAAGTTTTTCCCTATACATGTCTATGTAAAACATGTGACCCTTGGGGCGGGGCCAAATGTGACACGAGGGTCACCATTTGAACAAACTTGGTAAAGGACCATAAGCTTATAGTAAAGGCAAAATATCAAACCTCTGGCTGTTGTAGTTTCCGAGAAGAAGATTTTTAAAAAAAAAATCCTATATAAGTCTATGTAAAACTGTGACCCCCAGGGCGGGGACAAATTTGACCCCAGGGTCACCATTTGAACAAACTTAGTAGAGGACCATAAGCTGATGCTACATGTTATACATGAGAGCTCTGTGCCATGTGGTTTCAGAGAAGAAGATTTTTTAAAGTTTTTTCCTATATGTCTATATGGAAAACATGCAAAACCTCAATATACAAACTTTGGACCCCAGGGGCACGGCCATTTTTGACCCCGGGGACTTTATTTGAACAAACTTGATAGTCTAGGCGTTGGCGATCATTTTAAAAGAAAAACTGTTGAAATCTGTCCAGCGGTTCTGGAGAAGAAGATTTTTTAAGGTTTCGACCATATATGGTAATGGCAGCCATCTTGGATGTAGCGCTGACCTAATTTTAACAAATCTAAAAAGCATTCATCTAAGGATCATCCATGTGAAGTTTGGTCAAAATTAGCCAAGCGGTTTCTGAGGAGAAGTCGTTTGAAGAAAAGTTAACGGACGACAGACGACAGACGGACGACGGACAACACACCATCCCATAAGCTCTTCTGGCCGTTGGCCAGTAGAGCTAACAAGATTTCAATGCAAATATATATATATATTATTTAGTTTTTTATTTCCTTGTGTGTGGGTGGGAGTGGGCCGGGGAATGGGGTGGATATGTCACCTTGACTTGGTGCGTCTCAACAAAAGTTGCCCTTGTCACCGAAAAAACTAACGGGAAAAGAGTTGTGTTTTTTTTATAATTTTTTTTTTTGGCCAATTCCATTTTGCAGAGACAGTGAAAGAAATCAAGAGGGGTGAAGGCAAAATTATTGCAAGTACCATATTATCCCCTAATAGTATAATCCATAATTTTTTTTTTTTTTTTCTATTTATTCGTATACTCACAGTATGTTGAGCTGCATCTGCCGTCGTATGAGGGCATTACGTTTGTTGACTAGGAGGAACCACTCCTGTAACAGCTTCTCTTCCTTCGCCTTGTTACTTCCTGAAACCAAGGTTAAAGTTCAAGGTCATGGTCAGCTTAAAAAAAATACTACTCAGGTGACTATGTCCTCATTGCCACATCTCCAGAATTTTGTTCCATTTTTTTAAAAAATATATTACTGTTCTTTTAGTTTTACAGGATATCACTCATGTTATTTAGACTTCATGAGGTTGAGTAATTTTTGATATGTGCAACATTTTTGACGAGTACTTTTTTCTATTGGAAAGTAGCTTTTGTTGTATAGCTGTACTTTTTCTGATAGCCAAGTATTTTTTATTTTCAAAACATGTTCAGTAAGAAATAAAACCATTTTACAAAACCTTAAAGAACAATAGCTAATAAAAAATATCATTCAATCAAAAGTATATTTCTGACATTCGAATTTATTAGCTTTAGCTTTAAAGGCAGAATATGCTTAACAAAACATAAACTGAAACAGCTGACGAAGCACTCGGAAGCGTTACAACTAAGGCAGAATATGCTTAACAAAACATAAACTGAAACAGTTGACGAAGCACTCATAAGCGTTACAACTATGCTAACAAATCAACCGAATAAAATTAAACTGTACACGCTATGCTGAATAAATATTTGTATACTAATTACGCTGTATCCCCTACACGCGGAGCCGATGCTAAGCGTGCCTTTTTAACGAAGCGTTTGTTTCTAATCAGTTGTTTTTAATAACGGTACATCGGGTGATTTAATGCAAATTTGACGGTAATATTATGCACTAATACTCGACACAATGTCTCTATCATCTCCGTTAAGGTTAATAATAAGCATATTCTGACTTTAAGAAATAGAGAATATATTAAAACAAAAGAAAAGTTATTAAATGTTTGATAAACTTAAGAACAAAATGAGAAAATAAGTTAATAATTACTGCATTTGGCCCCAACTAGAAACTCAGCGTGGGCCTGACAGAAAGAAGAGCAATCAGAGCATTTTCATGCTAACATAGGCTATCATAGGAGATTTCTGGCCATTGGCAGACTTGTTAAGAGTTGTTTTTAATATTTCGACACTCACAAACATAATTATAATAATTTGCATACATGTATTTTGTAAACCGTGAAATGTTGCCAGTGATAAATGCTGCCCAAAAGGGTTTCTTGTAGGGTTTCCTATACATTATTACAATGTTAAGGGTTACATTAAAACATGGCAAGTTGAAGGTAAGAGTAAATTATGCGCAGGAAAAATTCTGATCCTACTAAACATTTTGTGTAGAATGATGAAATTATGTCAAAGACCTCTAAGTGTGACATTTACTTCTGAGGTGGAAAGTGGAATGCGTGGTCCAGTGGTAGAGCGCCGAACTCCTGATCGAGAGGTCATGGGTTCGATCCTCCGTCGCGGCCACGTTATTTATCCCTGAGCAAGATAATTAATCCACATTGCTTAGTACTGGTTCTACCCAGGAAGCCATCGAGAGTGATTAATCTAAGTTGCAAGAACTTGTTTCGCAATCGATGTAAAATAAATATGTTTAAAAAAAAAAAAAAAAATAAATAAAATAATTCTGAGGTACGAGTCCGATTCTTGCAGGTGACGCACCTTCTCATCATGCCTAACATTTCTGTGTAGTTATATTAAAATCTCTTCAGTAGGGAGTTATCATCATGCATTCACTCATTTGAACCTTGACCTCTAAGTGTGACACTGACCTTTGAGGTCCCGACATGATTCTTGCCGGCAACATACTTTCTCATTGTGATACATACTTGTAAGTTGATGTAATTCCCTTTACAAAGTTACGACTGGGACAACACTTTAACTCATTTGACCTTTGACTTTTAAGTGTGACATTGACCATTCTTGCGCGTTACACTTTTCTCATTGTTAAAAAACATTTGTGATTTTTTTTGCAAATTCCTTAAGTACTTTCAAAGTTACAGCTGATTTGACCTCCACGTTTAACCTTGACCTTTTAGGTACAAGCCAGATTCTTGCGAGTGACACATTTCTCAGTGTGATTGAAATTTTGTGTGAAGTTTTATGAAATTCCCTTCAACACTTGTAACATTATGATATACATGATTTTGACTCATTGGTTCAGGTGGCTACACCAATTGTTCTCTCTATTGTGTAAATAGCCACATAAAGCCAACAGTAGGCACATAAACCTACGGAATGAATAGAATTTACAGTTACTTTTGTTCTTGTAGCCACATAAACTCAATCCATTAGCTGAGACAGACGAACAGATGGATGGTATGATTGCCATAATGCCCTATTCTATGGCAATAAACTTGCTGTAACGTCGCAATCATGAGACAGTACTTACATATTTGACTACTCAGTGTCATCATCGGGGAACAGTACAAAATGTTTCACACCATGGTATAGGCACGTTATACAGGAGGGTTAAAAGGCAAGGACTTATAAAAGACAGACTTAAAATGATTATCAAAAGAGATATTATAATTAGCATGCATTTTTTTCATGATGCATAATACAGAGAGCTTCATTCTAACAAAAAGCGAGAATACGTCATACGTATGATATCACTTAATGGCCGGATGTCTATTTTGTCTTTGACTTGATCCATAAAGCTGCCAGAATTAACTGTAATCCATGAGAGAACATAGAACATGTCTATAATACATTCTATACACAAGGGTAAATGATAGCGATGTTATGGTCAAAGGGAGGTAATCATGATTCGAATGAAAGTTGAATAAAATATTTGCTGGTCAATCCTTTTGACAGTAAATCCAGTATTTCAAGTGTTTGTATTTCTGGTAGAAATGGTCAAAGGGACATAATCACCTTATATAAATTTAATATACATTTTTTTCCTTTCATAGAGTGTTTCAAGTATTTCACAAAACAACAATATTACAATATTATTCAATTATATAATTATTCAATTATATAACATTGTTAACTCACATGACTTGTATGTATTTGTAATACATTTTTGTTAATTAGACTAACAATTAAGCAAGGTTAACTCAGGGTAAATTTATGTTATTACAATCTAATATCAAACATCAATTTTAAAGGGACACATGGCAATCTTCATTTATCAAAAATACTCACGGCGTCCCGTTAGTTTTTCGACATAACTTGCATTCGTTCAATCATTAACTTTAATGAACAGTGTAAAGCAAAAAATATTTTTCATATTGCTAACTTTTGAATTTAATGGGGATTATGCCCCAAATATATATTTGAACATATGGCAGAATAAGAAAACACTGAAAAGTCAACTTTTTATTTAATTATATGCAAGCAGGTTTAAAGTGAAAATGATATTGGATTAATAAACCGAGGCGCTATTTAAACCACTTGATAACAACTTCAAGATTGCCAAATGTCCTTTTAACAATGTTTTAGTCATCACAATGTTGTCTACTTGTAGCAGTGAGAACAATGTCCAACTTTAAACTGCAGCCACACTGGAAAACTCTGTACAAGTAAGATAAAATTGGCCCTCAGATAGTGCAGCAATTCAAGAGACAAGAAAGAAAAGAAAATTATTCCTCCAATGGCACAAGCAAAAAATATGACAAAATAAACAGATATTCAAGAGATAGGGTAACCAAAATGATGCCACTGCTATTCCATAGCAACAGCATTCGCGGCGATTCCCGATTCCATATCAAGTTTATAAGTATTGGTACGTATAAAATGATCTGAAAATTTCAGGCAGTGACACAAGTTATTTTCTACAAATAGTAATGTCTTTCCAGCTTAGAGTGTAAGGCCACAAGGTTACAGTTGCTGCCGCCATGCATCGACTGTTTTATCCAATACCTAGTCACCTGAGTCAAACTGATGTAATATGACAACATCCGATCAAACTCTACCCTGAGTTGAACGATAAACTTAAATTTCACCTACTTATTTTCATAAGATTATGTGTCAAGTAAAAATATACAAATAAGCAAAGATATCATTAATTTAGGGTTTCTTAAGTATTGCTCAACAGGTATCCATTCTTGGGGGTGAACCTCCACTTTTGCCTTCAACTAAAATAATGGAGGTTCTTTGGGCAATCGGCTACAGAAACACAGTCTTGCCTCCAAGAAACAGTGAAGCAAACTGGCTCGGCCACACCAGATTTAGTACTTTACATTGATACTTGTATTGTAACAATATTCACAGTGTTATCTAATCTGTAATTTACATAATGCCTGTATTTTTGTTTGTATTCCCTGTATTAAGTCTTGTTTTTTTTGAGCCAGTTTTTGCCAAATAAATTTATAATTTAGTTTAAAGATGGTATCTATGTATTTCGTCCATTGCTAAATGAAGTTTACACATTGATGTGGAGATGAAAAGAAAAAGATCAAAGGAGTTTTTATCATGGGCACTGAAACTAATGTTGTCAATCTTTCATATGAGCACTGAAACTAATGTTGTGTCAATCTTTCATATGAGCACTGAAACTAATGTTGTGTCAATCTTTCATATGAGCACTGAAACTAATGTTGTGTCAATCTTTCATATGAGCACTGAAACTAATGTTGTGTCACTCTTTCATATGAGCACTGAAACTAATGTTGTGTCAATCTTTCATATGAGCACTGAAACTAATGTTGTGTCAATCTTTCATATGAGCACTGAAACTAATGTTGTGTCAATCTTTCATATGAGCACTGAAACTAATGTTGTGTCAATCTTTCATACAAACTGTTCATATAGTTTATCTTAAATATCACAAAGCACAAATTTACCACAAACTTATTGTTTTAAAACACATGGGTTTGCTGTTTTCATCTTTCATTGCACCAAAACTGCCATTTGCAATAATCAAAACCAAGTTAGCACTGTTCATGGTTTTGATTTCTTTATTATATTTTTTAACCTTTTTGTTTTTTATTAGTATTTACTTTCTCTACGATCCTTCGTATTTCTGGTTTGTTGTACAAATACTAGTTATGTATTAGATATAGAATGTCCAACAAGGTGTTACAAGCATATATTAGGAAATATTTCGATGTGTTATTTCCATTACAACAAGAGGGCCAAAATGGCCCTGAATCAATCACCTGAGGATCTTTCCCTATGTAAAGTCTATGTAAAAACATGCAAAATCTCTATACAAACTTTGGACCATGGGGGTGTCCATCTTTGACCCCAGGAATTCAAATGAGCAAATTTAGTAGACCAGGGGTTAGCGATCATTAATAATAATAAGTAACAAGAGGCCCTGAGGGCTTGTGGATGTTCTACAAGCTAAAATGGCTTTTATATCAATGGGTTTCATCTTTAAACTGCATTCAATACTTTTTTTTACAAGTGTAAAACACAACCACACCCACAAGTGAAATTTAAACCGAGACCCCATGTTATAACAATTAAAACAAGAGGGCCATGATGGCCCTATATCGCTCACCTGAGTAAATTTGAACCATTACAAGAGGGCCAAGATGGCCCTAAAGCGATCAACTGAGTACTGGCACATTATCGAACTTCTTCGAAATCTTATGGTCATATACAATCTGTGCAAGTTTGGTTAAGATTGTTCAAGAAATGTGGGCTCTGTTGTGTATAACAACATTGGTATAGACAGTTTAAGACCCTGACAAATACAAAATGAAGATGCTAGACAGTAACACCTTGGGCAGAGCCAAATGTGACCGCAGGGCTACATGTAATATATGAGAGCTGTGTGTTTTGTGGTTTTAGAGAAGATTTTTTAAGTTTTTCCCTATGCAAGTCTATGTAAAGCGGTGCCAAATGTGAACCCAGGGTCACCATTTGAACAAACTTGGTAGAGGACCATAAGCTTATAGCAAATGCAAAATATTAAACCTCTGGCTCTTGCAGTTCCAGGGAAGAAGATTTTTTTCAGTTTTTCCCTATACAAGCCTATGTAAAACTGTGACCACCGGGGCGCACCAAATGTGACCCCAGGGTCACTATTTGAACAAAATTGGTAGAGGACCATGAGCTTATAGCAAATGCAAAATATTAAACCTCTGGCTCTTGTAGTTTCAGAGAAGCAGATTTTTTCCCTATACATGTCTATGTAAAACATGTGACCCTTGGGGCGGGGCCAAATGTGACCCGATGGTCACCATTTGAACAAACTTGGTAAAGGACCATAAGCTTATAGTAAATGCAAAATATCAAACCTCTGGCTCTTGTAGTTTCCGAGAAGATTTTTTAAAAAAAATTCCTATATAAGTCTATGTAAAACTGGGACCCCCGGGGCGGGGACATATTTGATCCCAGAGTCACCATTTGAACAAACAAAGTAGACGACCATAAGCTGATGCTACATGTAATACATGAGAGCTCCCTGCCATGTTGTTCCAGAGAAGAAGATTTTTTCAGTTTTTCCCTGTACAAGCCTATGTCAAACTGTGACCCCCCGTGGTGGGGCCAAATGTGACCCCTTGGTCACCATTTGAACAAAGTTGGTAGAGGACCATAAGCTTATAGCAAAGGCAAAATACTAAACCTCTGGCTCTTGCAGTTTCAGAGAAGAAGATTTTTTAATTTTTTTCCTATACATGTCTATGTAAAACATGTGACCTTTGGGGCGGGGCCAACTGTGACCCGAGGGTCACCATTTGAACAAAACTGGTAAAAGACCATAAGCTTAAAGTAAATGCAAAATATCAAACCTCTGACTCTTGTAGTTTCCGAGAAGAAGATGTTTTATAAAAAAAATCCTATATAAGTCTATGTAAAACTGTGACCCCCGGGGCGGGGACAAATTTGACCCCAGGGTCACCATTTGAACAAATTTAGTAGAGGACCATAAGCCGATGCTACATGTAATACATGAGACCTCTGTGCCTTGTGGTTTCATAGAAGAAGATTTTTTAAAGTTGTTTCCTATATGTCTATATGAAAAACATGCAAAATCTCAATATACAAACTTTGGACCCCCGGGGCATGGCCATTTTCGACCACGGGGACTTCATTTGAACAAACTTGATAGTCTAGGCGTTAGCGATAATTTTAAAAGAAAAACTGTTGAAATCTGTCCAGCGGTTCTAGAGAAGAAGATTTTTTAAGGTTTTGACCATATATGGTAATGGTGGCCATCTTGGATGTCGCGCTGACCTAATTTTAACAAATCTAAAAAGCATTCATCTAAGGATTATCCATGTGAAGTTTGGTCAAAATTGGCCACGCGGTTTCTGAGGAGAAGTCGTTTGAAGCAAAAGTTAACGACGACGACGGACGACGGACAAGAGTGATCCCAATAGCTCACCTTTGAGCCTTCGGCTCAGGTGAGCTAAAAAGGCAGAAGTAAAATAAACAACGTCACTATAAGTGAAAAATGCCCCCCCCCCCCAAAGTGGTTTTGACCTGTGACCTGGATTTTGCGTGCGACACATAGTCTTGTTGTGGTGAGCACTTGTGCAAGGTTATTTGAAAATCCGTCCATGAATGTCTGAGTTATTAACCGGACACGAAAGCTCTTCTTTTTTTACCTTTGACCTCTAAGTTTGACCTTGACCTCGGATTTTGCGAGCGACATGTCACCTTGTTGAGGGACATAAAAAAGAAAAAGTGGGATTAGAACTTGAAAAACATTCGCCTAAGGATTATCCATGTGAAGTTTGGTCAAAATTGACCAAGCGGTTTCTGAGAAGATTTTTTAAAGATCTTTCCTATATAGCTCTAACTAAAACTGTCACCCCAGATGGGGACAGATATGACCCCAGGGTCACCATTTGAACAAACTTGGTGGAGGACCATAAGCTAAATAGTAAGTGCAACATATTAAACCTTTGGCTCTCGTAGTTTCAGAGAAGAAGATTTTCTAAGTTTTTCCCTATATAATTTTATGTAAAACATGTGACCCCTGGTGCCAGTCAAATGTGACCCCAAGGTCACCATTTGAACAAGCTTGGTAGAACACACAATAAGCTTATAGTAAATGCAAAATATTAAACCCCTGGCTCTTGAAGTTTCATAGAAGAAGAATTTTTAAGTTTTTCCCTAAATAAGTTTATGTAAAACATGTGACCACTGGGGCGGGGCCAAATGTGACCGCAGGGTCACCATTTGAACAAGCTTGGTAGAGGAACATAATCTTATAGTAAATGTAGTAGTTTAGAGAAGATTTTTTGGTTTTTCCCCTATATGCGTCTATATAAAACATGTGACCCACTGGGGTGGGGCCAAATGTGACCACAGCGTCTAAATTGGAACAAGCTTGGTAGAAAACCATAGGCTTATAGTAAATGCAAAATATTGAACATCTGGCTCTTATAGTTTCAGAGCAGAAGATTTTTTAAGTATTTCCCTATACAAGTCTATGTAAAACATGTGATCCCTGGGGCGGGGCCAAATGTGACCCCAGGATCACCATTTGAACAAACTTGGTAGAGGACCATAAGCAAATACAAAATATTAAACCTCTAGCTCTTGTAGTTTCAGAGAAGATTTTTCAAGTATTTCCCTATATAAGTCTATGTAAAACTGTGACCCTCGGGGGCAGGCCAAATTTGACCCCAGGGTCACCATTTGAACAAACTTGGTAGAGGATCATAAGCTGATGCTACATGTAATATATGAGAACTCTGTGCCTTGTGGTTTCGGAGAAAAAGACTTTTATAGGTTTTTCCTATATAAGTCGATGCAAAACATGTAAAGTCTCCATATACTAACTTTCGACCCCCGGGGCACAGTCATTTCTAACCCTGGGGACTTCATTTGAACAATTTTGATAGTGTAGGCCTTGGCGATTATTCTAAAAGAAAAACTGTTGAAATCTGTCCAGCAGTTCTTGAAAAGAAAGTTTTTTAAGGTTTCAACCTTTTATGCTAATGGCGGCCATCTTGTTTTTAACAAATTTGAAAAGCATTCATCTAAGGATCATCCATGTGAAGTTTGGTCAAAATTGAAGCGGTTTCTGAAGCAAAGTTAATGATGGACGACGGACGAAGAGTGATCCCAATCTATCACCATGAGCCTTTCTCTCAGGTGATCTAAAAAGCCATAACATTCGAGTTATACATCCTAATTTGTTTTATGGTTGGTCCATCATTACAGTTATCATCAAAGACATTAAGTTAGCTTCATGCCACGACCCCCTTGCATGTTATAGTTATAACATCAAAGATTAGATGCGTGTCACCAATCTCCTGTTATCGTAGACAGTTTAAATGGAATCACTCAATTACTCCGACATAATGGGCATGTAATATTGGACATCTATCACATAACTTGCTGTGTGGGAGTGTAATAAAGCCATGATGTATTTATCATATTACATTAGTTAAATATGGAAATGAAGGCCGAATCATCGTTCGGTCCTTTCCGTTCATCTCGGTGTACATTGGAATAGTCTCATTGATTTACATAACCGTTAAAATACCAAATTACGCAAATTGACGAGTAAGTTCTGTTGTTCGACGTCGTACGGAGAAGACGGTGTGAACATATGACATCATCATATAAACATACGACGTCATCGTAAGGCAACATTATATATATAGGCATCTACACTAATTGTTGATTACGAGACTTTTTGTGAGTTATCTGATAAATAGAATCTCACACTCGTGTCTATTTAATATTGAATTTATTAAACTCGTTGGATAAAATCTATATGATGGTCGGCACAGCCTTGCATCATATAATTTTATCCAACTTGTTTAATAAATTCAATATTAAACAGGCACTCATGTAAAATCCTCTATTTATTGCTTTGACTTGTAAGTAACAGTATACCTTTATCCATGGCTCTGCGTAGTTGCCGTTCTAAAATGGCGGCCCTACAGTCTATCTGGGCCTGCTCTCTCTCCAACGCTTCCAGCTCATTGTGCACGTACTGGTTGGTGTCTTGTAAATTCTGTTGGACATAAATGGTTAGTATTCATTATAATTATTATTATCCCCACCTTTCTTCAAGAAAAAGTGGGGATCATGTATTCCTGTCCGTCCGTACGTCTGTCCGTCCGTGTGTAATGTTGCGTAACTCCTCCTAAACCACTAGGCGTAATTCAACCAAATTTAGTGTATGACTTCCCCACATCATGACAACTTGCAAGAGCAACATTATTTTTGACTCCGCCCCAGGGTTCAAAAGGTCAAATACACTAAAAATTCAACTACACTATTATTTTTTATTATTTTTACGTCCAAATTGGTATTTATAAGATACACAACATATCAAAGGTTTATTTATTTCAACCTCTGATGTGCGATCGGGGGTTGGGCGAAAGTCATTGGAAGAGTGGAGAGGGGGAGGTCAAATAGTGTGTTTTTTTTTATTATTTAATAAATTCAACCAAACTTTGTGTAGTACTTCACCACATCATAACGACGTGCAAGAGCAACATTATTTTTGACTCTGCCTCAAGGTCAAATACACTAAAAATTCAACTAATTAACCACTAGGCGGAATTCAACCAAATTTAGTGTATGACTTCCCCACATCATGAAAACGTGCAATAGCAACATTATTTTTTAACATCTTTTCCGACTACTGTTGCTAGGGAGCTATGGTATAGTTTATCATGTTGCATGGCAGATACAAACTTTGGGGGTTGATTGGCATATTGCCAGGGATGTGCATGAGACTTTTCAGAAATTTTGATGCAATGTTGGAAAACGGAGCTAGGGGAGATAATCCACGCATCTCAAAAAGGTGGGATCTGCAATGGCTCACCATCGACTACATCTAGTTAGGAATGAATTGGCTTGTACAGCACACCAGAACAAAAGGATTACATGATGCCAACAGAAATGAACATTCCAAATCCACCTGCCAAGATTATTATTATAACATGATGCAGAAGGCTCTAAAATCTTCACCCATGCTGAATCGCACATTTACCACTGTAGTAAACACTCACATTGGGTATTTACTACAGTAGTGGCAGTCAAGTAGGAACGTGTGAGACATCGGGGGAGGTACCAACAGAATATTTTCATTTGTTTGATAATTTTGTTTTAGCTTGTCACACCCTTTAATGAACAAAATAGCTAGTATGCCCTGTGCCAATGCTCGTTTGTGGGGTCAACACATAATTTGGTAGATATTTTGGGGGCCAAAACACACTTGTTACTTTGTACATCTACAATTTGTGACAACTTGACACTTTAGTCATCTCTCATGTGATGCAGTAGTGACATTTGTCCTATTCTACCACAAAGTATGTAGCATTGTATTCAAGTCTCGGATAGACAAACAGACGGACTGACATACCAAATCTAATACTATATATGTTTTTAGAATCGACACTTCCTCACAAGTCGAATCCCACTGGGAGCTCGACTTGTGAGGGTGTCGATTCTTACGTATGGCGGGAGGTGTACAGTATTGGTTCTACCCAGGAAAAGTGGGCGGTCTGCCTCCACCACTAAAAATCGACCTAGATATATAACCTTACATATGTTGAAAAACACCATACAAACAAACAAACAAATGTATGTTTTTAGCACACACGCCCAAATAGCCACATACAAGGACTCTTTTTCAATGTTAAAAAATAGCTCTAACCCTAGTCACACAAGTATTCTGTATGGATAACCAGACTGAGAGGCATACTTACTTCAGCTTGTCTGAGCAGATCCTCTATGTCCCATGAGTCCCTGTTGCTGTCAGTTTCTTCTGCAAAAGGACTGACCTCTGTAAACACAATGTGATTGGTTTAAATAAGAAGTTACGTTAACATTGTTACAGGCTTTTCAAGGTGGGACATTTAAACCACACAATATACATATGAAAACTAGAATGTGTCTGCAGACACAAATACCCCCGCTGTAAGATATCAGCTGAAATAAGTTTTCAATTCAATGGACCAGAACAGCGCGATGAAATGCACAACTTGTTTTCATACCGATACTTCCTTCCAAGTAAAGCCAAAATCTCTTGAGAAGCAGGTGAAGCAGTCCCGACAAGAAAACGTATGGACGAAAGTGAGCATACAAACGGACAAATAGGTCTATGGACTGGAACAGCGAGACAAACGTACTTCTTGCCAAGTATCCACAAAATCTGTCGAGAAGTTTAGAAATAGACGTATACAAGAAAGCGAGTAGAACCTCGCATCATATAATTTTACCCAACTTGTTCCACAAATTCAATATTAAACAGGCACTCGTCTATGTAAGATATGATCGTTTAGGGTAAATTTTTTTTTTGTGAGAATGAAAATAAATCAGACCATTTATTGTGGAGATTATCAAATAAATTAAAAATATATTATTAAAGACAATGGTTAAAATCTACTTTATTTCTTACCTCTGTCTGGGAAGTCTACGCTAGTAAATGATATCTGAGTTTCAGGTCCTACACGATGCCTTGGCTGAGATGGTTCACCACTGGACTTGGTTGGAGACTGAAAGAAAATTAGGCCAGGCTTCATATAAGGTGATCAGACTGGCTTTAATCGCCCATGAGACACAAAACCACATCATGTATCATGTCCTGATCAAAATTAGCTATCATGTTGAACTTAATTAAGGCGCGATGTTCATATAGGTGGTCTCACAGTAAGTTCTCTCCCTTTAAAAAGAAAATCTTTATTATAAATGCTAATGAAATTAATATTTTAAAAGAAAATATGATTCATTTTGTATAATTAAACTATAGTTTACAAAACCCTTTCCAGCAAAATGGATTATGGAATATTATAACCTGAGTGGTGGCTCATTGTAAACAATCCCGTATTTAAAGATGAAAAACAGGATATATTAGTTCCTTGTTTACTTTGTTGACTATTTTTTTGTATGGTGTTTTACATCATTTTCAACACATGTAAGGTTATATATGACGGTCGGATTTTTTGAGGTGGAGGCAGACCACTCATTTTTCCTGGGCAGAACCAGTACCGTAAACCTCCCGCCATCCGTAAGAATTAACACTTCCTACTTTGTTGAATAAGGAATGGGCCATTATAAGATGCTAGATGAATTTTGACATATTTTGACTCAACAACAGCCAGTGTTAAAGTCAGGTGTGTGAACTTATTAGAGTACAGTCGTTTTTTAAGAGAAAATGTAAAACTGACCATTAACTATGTGTATGGATAGACCAAGTTTAAGTGGAAAACTGCGATAATTTTTCGTTTGGATCAGACTGTAGACAAAAGAGCAGCTCACCCAAAGATCTAAATGTCATTTTTATGATGAACTAGATGGTTCTGATGTATTGATGGGTGCCTCACAGGTCCAGGAATCTGTGGTAATTTTATTTCTTCAGGAACATATGTAAAGAATAGTGGCGTTCTAGGTCAAGCCAACAAAGATTAGAGAAAACGAGCGCTTGATGTTTCAACATTAAAGAGACACTGTCCGTAAATTAAAGGGACACTGTCCGTAAATTAAAGGGACACTGTCCGTAAATTAAAGAGACACTGTCCGTAAATTAAAGGGACACTGTACGTAAATTAAAGGGACACTGTCCGTAAATTAAAGAGACACTGTCCGTAAATTAAAGGGACACTGTCCGTAAATTAAAGAGACACTGTCCGTAAATTAAAGAGACACTGTCCGTAAATTAAAGGGACACTGTCCGTAAATTAAAGAGACACTGTCCGTAAATTAAAGGGACACTGTCCGTAAATTAAAGAGACACTGTCCGTAAATTAAAGGGACACTGTCCGTAAGCAAATCATATATTGAGTAAGCAAATAACTAGCTGTCAGAGTTTTGTTCAGTGAAATTTGTGCATAAACACATGAGCCTAGCCCAAAGAAGTCTGTAATAATAAATTGTGAATTTAAAAAGAAAAGATTTTTTTATTGTTTGTGAACTTAGCTTCAGGGAATATATATCTACATTTCTGTTGCTCACATGACATCCTACAGCACATTAGGTTTTCATCAAAATATGTCTTTAATCACGAAAATTAACCGTGTAGCTCAGTCGGTAACTTGCTCAGAGCTAGTCTGTTATTACTCGTGGGAATAATTTTAGTGTGGGCTATGAGTTCAATCCCATGCAGCGGTACTTTTTATTTGTACCGCTATTAAATTCTGTCAATTTTTTTTGTTTCTATTTAGTAAATATTCAATAATTTTAGTTGTGTAATGTTTGTCAACATAATGTTTTTGATTTTTATAAGCTAAAGGTTATGGCTAATGTCCCTTTCAATATCAGAGCAATCTTTGGCAGATTCCACAATTAATTTCTTGAGGTCCTTTTCGTCGCTTAAAAATTATTGATTCACTGATTATTTCAAAGCAGCATTATACCACTTACGGCGAAAAGCCTTACCTTGTCACTATTTGATGGTGATGGGAAGTCTTTTTCATCAAAACTGATGGGGGATGACAGTTGAATGTTTGGGCGTGTAAGGCTGATCCTCTTCAGCTTGAGATCAGACTCCTTCGATGGGGAGTTAGTAGGATCACTTGGGGGCTCACTCTTGTTTTCTATGGAAGATAAAACAAAAATAAAACATTGTGGTGTGAAGTTATGGTGTAATAAAACAGAGGTCAATACCTACTGGCATTGATGAAATGATACGCAATAAATAAATGATCTTACACATGTGCTTCTTTATTACTGAAATTATTAAGTGAGTTGTCAGAAAATATATAATGCGATGTCTTGCCATGTCAGAAAATATATAATGCGACGGCTTGCCTATGTCTGAAAATATATAATGTGACGGCTTGCCTATGTCAGAAAATATATAATGCGACGGCTTGCCAATGTCAGAAAATATATAATGCGACAGGCTGCCAATGTCAGAAAATATATAATGCGACAGGCTGCCAATGTCAGAAAATAGATAAAGCGACAGGTTGCCAATGTCAGAAAATACATAATATGTGACGGCTTGCCAGTGTCAGAAAATATATAATGCGACAGCTTGCCAATGTCAGAAAATATATAATGCGGCGGCTTGCCAATGTCAGAAAATATATAACGTGACGGCTTGCCTATGTCAGAAAATATATAATGCGACGGCTTGCCAATGTCAGAAAATATTAAATGCAATGGCTTGTCAAGAATCATATGTTTTTTGTCAACAAGTTTATATTCAATAAGAAATTAGCCTGAATGCTAGATTCTATTCTATCTATCTCATAACTCATTACGGCGCATAATGTCAGAAAGCGCTCTTAGCGTAACAGTGACATGAAGTTATACCACTAGTTTATCTTTGAATACCCCAATATGGGTGAAGTATGAATAAGATGCATAATGCTATAAGAAATCCCAAACCAAAATTAAAGATATATACATGCTTACATGCAAACCTAGATCTGCCTTTATTGCACATTTTATGGGCCATCACAATTTGGGTTCCATGGGAGCCCAGAATTTGCAGATGACAAAAATTACTTATCCAACCCTTTACAACATACTATAAGGAAACCAATTCCAAAATTTAGTTCAGCTAGGAAAAGACATGTAAGAGATATAGACCTGTAAACACAGCTTACACGTAAAATTTGATGTGAAACAGACACATTTTAAGGAATTTGGGTTCCATGGGAGCCCAGGGGTTACAGAAACCAAAATTACTTAAGCAGCCCTTAAGATAATGCTATAAGGAAGCTAATGGCCAAATTTGGTTGTGCTAGGGTAAGAATTGTAAGAGATATAGACTTGTAAACACAGCTTACACGCAAACCTTGATGTGGGACGCCGACGTGATTACATAAGCTCTCTTATTCTTCGAATAGTCGAGCTAAAAATTACTGAAATCAAAATGTTATTATGTGAACACTCTCCTAATAACTTCTTTATTGAGGATTTATTATTATAAATATTCTTTATTTAGTGTCTTTGCAAAATGACAACTGAATTCCAGAAAACCTTAATTGAATTAAACATTATAGTTAGTTATTACGTAAGAAAGCGTGTTTGCAATTTACCTTAAACTACCTAGATAGCTACTATACAAAGCTACAGTTTTGCCACACTCCAGATAGTGTTTAAATATAATGCAACTAGAATGCAATGCATTATTCCATTAATTAACATCTGAAATGTGCAACAGTAAATTGCCCGATTGCACGGACAGGCTACTTCAAACGATGTCACTGGATAACGCCAACTAAACGGCAGCACCTATTCAGTGGACACTTATTGACAGAGAAAAAACTATCGTACATGGTTGGTTTCACCGTCTGAAACAATGTTTTACAGCTCCGCTGCCACGTTGCCATAAAACGAAATTCTCAGACCATAAAACGACATATATATAACCAAGATTGAAAATCTTAAATCTTTCCAATCAGACTACAAATTACCAGTCTAGCTAAGCATCCATACATGATTAACTATTTACAAGGAAGGTTTTTTTTATGATCTTTTATGTTGCATAGGTTGTACATATAAAATATGTTTAAACCCGAGCGTGTTTCTGGCAGTAAGTTAATCATCTTTGACATTTTCATCACAGGAAATTTTCAATTTTTATTATCCTCTTCTTTTATTACTAATAGAAGGTAATAATCAAAGGTGACAATTACATGTGTTTTTTAATGCAAACAAAATAATTATATAAGTGTAATTTAGTTTTCAATTTCCCTAATAAAACTAGTATTGAATTTGTGTCAGCCAACATTCATCTGAAAAGAACATATCTTGCGTGCTTGAATACATCGTCTCTTGAAAGGCTTCAGGAAAAGTCTCATATCGACGAATTTGGAGAGTCACAACTTAATATGTGATTTTTATCAAATTTAGGCTTTGGAAACCATCATGGATTTTGCAGAAACTTGAATTATTGCATCTCACCGACAAATGTTATCAGACATTTGGCAGCAATGGTTATCACACATTTTTAAAAAAAATAAGTCGACTTGAACAAATGTGTCTACTGCTGGCTATCTTGGAATTCAGACCGAAATAAATGTCATTTTGAAAAAGGTTTTGTATCAATAATTTTTTAAGTGTGTAGAGCAGTAGCGATAGCACATATTCTATTTTTAGCCTTCATACATATCTTGCATATTGCAGGAAGTTGATCTTCTTTAGAACACACTCTGAAATGTTTCTATGAAGTTTCACAATCTGAAACGTTCCTCTGAAGTTTCACAATCTGAAATGTTCCTCTGAAATTTCAAGAAGGCCCAATAAGTAGTTAAGGAGAAGTAGTTATGTTTTCTTTATACTCTATGGCCATCTTGGATTTCCCAAAAATTGTTTTTTATTAAAGATGAATGGCCAGCCTTTTTGTAGTATTATCAATTAACAAATTTAACTCTTAAACATCCTATGAACATTTCTTGATAGTCCCAGAGAGAAACATATATTTAAAACAGCTACTAAGTTGTATGTAAAAATAAGTATTATTTGCATAACTACCACTGTGTGACTGCACGGGGAAATGAGGTAAATCTGAACTGAATAGCTGAACAACTATTGCCAGATAATTGATAAATACATTTACCTGTGGATTAATTTATCGTTCAAAATTTTCTACATCATCAAATAAAATCTTACTCTAGCTTTTCACAGATATTGCAATTCGTGAATTGTAAATATCTATTGTTGCATATTGATTTCGATTTAAATAAACATAAACATGTTCATGAAACAAAACATGGCCGGGGAACTTTAAGGCCAACTAAACATTAGGAGAAATGTTTGACACTACCTGCAAAATACCCTAAATAGGGTAAATGTTTTGGGGAAGTGGGGAAGATAAAGAAAACAACTAAGGATGGAAGACAGTTGATGCACAATCAAATATGCTCGCATGGTCTTCGTCCAGCAGAATGTATAAACATTGCTTTCTTACAAATATTAAGGAAGTGATTCCATTCTAGCCATATGTTAATGAACTGAAATATGAGCTGAATTAGTAATTTACTGGCAGCTAAATAATAACCCGTCACCATTATAATCTTGTAAGCAGTAAACATAACTTTTTATTTCAAATTTTTCAGTCAATTTATTATCAGTTTTGCATGATACTTTGTTCACTTCAACAAACATATTAAAGGAAAAAAGAAACACAACTCTGGAATTTCCGCTATATAATGTATATACTGCACACATAATTTCATGCATTACTCCATTAATTTACAGCAGCATAATTAATACATACAATATATAGCGGACATTGTAGCCACGTACCACCAATTTACAGCAGCATATTACATATTTGTCTGTGATTTGTACAGGAAATACTGGGAATAGAAAAGCTATATCTACTCGGCCTTTTCCGTCAGTGGCGGGAATGCCAAATGACGTTCCGATTGTTTTACGGACGTCTTAGTCAGATTCCGCCACTAATAAATACCGATTACGAAAATTAACGTAAAGTTCTGGTTCCACTTGTTTTGTGTGTATGACGTAACGTCGTCCTGGCGTTCTCGTGCAAAATGGTGTAAAAAGGCAAACTGGTGTAACAATATTGACGAATGGAAAGAAATTCATTACAGAATATATAATATATATTTTAATTAACATTGTTGTCATGATATGGAAATTAATTTACTCGTGAGAATGATTCTTCCGATATAGAAACTGGTTTCTATATCGAAAGAAACTTTTTCACTTGGGAATTTTTTCCCGCATCACAACAACAATTCTAATTATACTCTATATATTAATACATACAATATACAGCGGACATTCCTGAGTTGTGTCACTTGTTTCCTTTAGTACACAAGAATATTGTTTATAGTACTGAAGTGAACGACTTATCATACGGAATCAATACAAATTCCGTTTGCTGAAAAAGATCAGAGGATTGAAAATTAGATATAAACAGTCTATTTTCACTAACATTATGTGGTCCCACCTTAATTCCATTAAATGATGGGAAAGCTTATATTAGCAGGAGTTTATAATGGATATTTCTACAATGAAAAACTTTTAAAAACATCTATTAAACATTTTAATTTTACAATATGCAAACTTTTTAAAGCCGAAATTCAGGTTTAATTTCATACCCCAGCCAACCCCATTTTTGCTTCTTGGGGAAGAGGTTGGCTGGGGTATGGAAGTTAATACTCGGACCATGATATGGTTAAGTAAACCATTCCCTAATGCAATAGTGTAAAAAGCATTTAATGTTTTGTTAATTTAAAGTCTGAATAACAATCCGTTAAAGATGTGCACTCTTACATGCATCCACCAAACACCTCACAGCTAACTATTAAAACATCCGTAATCTGCTCGGACAATTTGTTTTAAAGTATTTTCTACATTCGAGGACATCAGAAATTCTGCCAAGGTAGATTTTGTGCTTTCAAATAACAGCATTTTTTGTCAGAATTTAATATCTGAATGTTAGTTGAAATGTTACGCATTTATAAAGCTTCTACAATACTATATGCAGTAACTGAAATTGAAATACAGGAAAAACCCATATTAAAGCATGCTACAAGGCTCAAAAGTATCTTTAAATAAAAGCTGTGTTAGCAAGTACAGAAGTGCGTAGTAAGCCAAGTTAGACAACTCTACATGTACATACCACGATGTCGTACAGACAGATACGACCTCAGTAGATCACGTGTATACGGCGGTACTGGCAAGGCAAACAGTTCACAGTAAGTACATTATGCACGAGCAATAAAGAACAAAATGCACGAGAAATAAAGAATAAGGAGAACACAAAGAACAATAGTGACTTTGATACAACATTAAAGCATTCTCACATCTCAGAGTAACAATGGTCCCCCAGTCGTACCTGAGATTAAACCCAGCGATAAATAAGTGTGGGTATGCCCAGTAGATATTTTAGAGCAATTTAAAGTCAATGTTAATCAATTCCATTTTAATTGGTATTAAGAAATTATCTACATTAAAACGATTAACTAAAATCATATTGTGATTAAGTTTAAGCCAGTAAGATTTAAACTCAATGAATTGAATTGAACTGGGGTTTTAAGGCGCACCAACACATGAAAAGGTTATATGGCGCCTAACAGGCATGAACATGCCAGGCTCATCTTCCATGTACATCGAGATAAAATATGGAAAATGGGCCTAGAACCCTTCTCACCCTGAACTGCAGAGTTGCTGCAAATTCTATCGTAGAAACTCTATTTAAGCTGGAGCCACATTATTGTTTTTCTGCCACTGCTCTTTTGATGCGAGCGAGATAGCACCTGAAACAATGCAGGGATCATGATGAAGACCTTTAATGAACATGAACAAAAATTGATAAAATGAACATGAATTTGGGGGTATTCTACCTGCCTACCCCTACAAAGGGATCTGCAGTGGCCCTATTATGTGCCCGTGACCCTGAAACAGTCGCACTTAACATTAATTATAGACTGATTATTGACCCGTTAGTATTTCTGCTTCAACATGATTAGGATACGTCTGATTGGTCAATACATCCTGCCTCGTACCAAGGTAAGTGACTAAGGATTTACACAGGCTACCACTGTGATACTCTGGCAAGCGAAAATGCATTAGAGGGACAGCTGCTGATAACTTTTATTAACAGGTGGAAGGATTAATTGTCCGAAAACTCTTTAGAATCATGTGAAATATAACCATGATGTCTGAAGATCTGGTTTAACTATTTAATTTAATTTTAAGATGAAAGACAAAATATATTTTACAATTTAACATTTTAAAAAGAAGAATTAAACATATTTTGCAGACCTTTTTTTTTCATGAAAATATGACAAGTGAAATTAGTTAAATGGCAAAATTCATTTTTTTTTTTAAAACATGCTGACACGGCAAATGTTAATTTTGTCAGTAATACATACAACTGAATTTATTTTACAGAAAGTTGAGGTATAAAACAAAGATGAAATATTCTGCATGCAATTTAGCATGGAGACAACATAAATACTACAAATAATAACCCACAGAACATATAAGATGTACAACATTAAGTTTGTAATTTGCACAATAGTAATACTGTTAATTACAACAATCCACACACAACACAAAGTGCCGCATAATTCTAATACACCTCTAGTAATTAGCCAATTCAGAAATATTGCATTTAATTCTACAACAAATTAATGGAATTGTCATGTGTGCCCCTTCACCAACTAGGTGTTCGAATTCAGGGACTTTCTCCTAACAATTGGGAATATACCAAAAGGTTTCTCTTTCAACATTATGACATTTTAAAAATTAATTTTCTATCAAAGAAAGATAACTGAAATATCAGCGACATGATTTGTATAAGTGTATTAGAAATAATCCATCAATTAGAGTGATTTTCATTGTATTGGATCACTGTTTGTCCTTCGACTGTAAAAAAAATAAATTCCACTTGCTCAATCACTATTTATTTGTTTACATCTGTACAACAAAACATTAAATAGTGATCAATAAATCACAGTAAACGATGATGTATGTTTTAATTCTCACAACATAAAGAACACCAACAAGAGCTCTGAGCTCTGCCTAATGATTTACAATAACCAGGGCATTGAAAATTCCACTCATCTGCTCACCATGACGCGTGCTCATTGATGCACGACGAGTAGAAATTCAGATAAATTCTTTAACAATCTTTCAATCTGACCATTCAAATATAACGTAGCATGAGCAACTCAAAAATTTTCCTGCCCTGATAAGAATGATATTAATAGAAATTTTTGAAGAAAAAAATAGAAATTTTAGAGTTAGAAAAAAAACAAAGTTGTACTCTCAGTTCCTGAAGTCATGGCAAACAAACATGTAGGCGGACCAAGCTGAAATCATCAAATTTCACTTCAAAAATAACATTGCTAGCCTATATAACTTCATAACGACCTATACCTTTGTCCTCCATACTGATTGTAGAATGTCGCGACGAGGAGACTGGGACTGTCTTGGACAGCTGCGTTTCACTGCCCATGTGACGTATATATTCACTTTCTGGCCGTCCGATGCTCTCCCGTGTTTCACTGATCAGTTTTCTTGCACGTTCACGCAGACGCTTCTTTTTCTCTTCCTCCTAGTTTGTAGTGTTACATGTCAACATTTGTACCGTATTTCCCTAAATAATAGCGCCCGGGCACTATGCACAATGCAAAGGGTGCACTCTTATTTTTATTTATTTTATTATTAGGGTTATTATACTTATAAAAGCAGTGCTTGCTAGAATGTACATACCCCAAACACAGCCTGAAATGTCATCTGCACTAAATCTATTGTTTGGGGCACTTGTTTGAACAGCCAAAGGTTTTTCTGAAGTAACTTGAGCAATTTAAATAATACGTCCATCAGTTATATACCATTAGAACTGGTATTTTTAGTGGTAAATAAAACTGCTTTACTTTTGAAAATAGGTTGAGAAATAAAAAAAACTTTACAGCCAAAATGATTTTTTGATGGGGATTTTTCTATGTAAATTCCTTGCTGGTGGGACAGCAGAAAATCACGAAATTTCAAATAACCAATCCTTCATATTTTGCTATAAAACGTTCAGGGTGTCTGATATCCAACAATTTAAAACTGTTTTTGGATAACATTTCTAAAACAATATATTTTTCACATTTTTCATGCAGCAGAATTTTGCATTGAAAATGACCCATCAAAAATAGCTTTCGCACAAGAAATTTTTATTTCTCAACCAATTTTGAAAAGTAAGGTATTTTTACTTACCACTAAAAATGTCTGTTTCACTGATATACAACTTGTTTAGGTAGTAGCTTAATTTTATCTTAAAAGTAAAAAAAAACCTTGGCTGAAACAAGCGCCCCAAACAATAAGTTTTTCTTTTTGTTTTACAAAAAATTATTGAATTTTTTGAATTCTTTATAAAGGTAAGATTTCTAAAAAGAGTTGGCGGGCGCTTCTCTCAGGGAAGGCGCTACTATTAAGGCAGGGAAATACAGTATACATCGTATTTATACATATATTGTTTCATTGCATACGTACGTACACTCTCCATTTAGTTTCAATATTCGCTCATATTGACGTGTAGTAAAGTCATATTGGGTGTGTAATGTATACCCGTTCGTGAATGTGCAATGAAAGTATGTCACGTGATGTAAACAATGTTGAGTTCACTGTGAAAATTCCAACGATGCAACAAATTTATGTTTGTTTAAAATAAATGTTGTTGGTGTAAATTAAATGTTACGACCTATTTTATTGTTCTAATTTAAATGCGTATGCAATAAAAAGGTTATTAGATTTATATTGGGATATATGCACTCGTTATTTCGCTCATGAATATTGTGCTCCTAAAGTCGAGCAATTTTAATACACACGAAACAACTCGTGCATATATCCCAATACAAATCTAATAACCTATCAATATTTGATTCATTCACTTTACAGCCACAAATGCAATGTTTTGCAAACCTTATCGAAGAATGGGTATCACAAACCAATTTAACCAATGTAAATCTTGTTAAACATACACAAGCTTTTCATTACAAGATTTCTATCCCTCGTGAAAATATGTCCGAATAAACAATATTGTGCTGGTGCACTTGTCTGTTTATGCGGACGTATACTCACTCGAATAGAAATCCTGTGTTGAAAAACTCATGGTAATTAAACTCTCTATAACACATGGACAAGATTTGAAGACAAGCTTTCCGTGAAAACTACTATGAATTCATTTTCTTATGGGTATTTTAATCATGTACATATGCAGTTCTGTAAAAGTTGGCAATTTAGTTACTTCACAGCATTTTCTGCCTAAGGCATAACTAGTCATGCGAATGAGACTTAAACGCAGTTATAGTAACATCAGGCTTTTTCTAGAAGAATCTAACATGTTAAAGACATTCATCATGAAAATGTCATGAATTAAAAAACATGTTAAGCACCGTGTCATTTTATAAATGTGCAATGAATTCACTTGTAAATAAGGGGTCATTTTTAGGTTCTTTCGTTTATATGTTTAGGCCCTTTAGAATGGAAAATCTCATTATTTGTTCATTTTAAGTCAGACACATAAACCCCCACCAAAAGCCTGATGTACGCCCTTTAAAACCAAGGTCTCAACAGACAATCAAATGCAAAAAAACGCAACACACTTGTTATGTGTTCAGATGGAGGGACTATAAACCTTATTATCACACAAAACTTACATTATCAGCTGCTTTGGGTTCCTCGGGCCCTGGCTTAATCTCAGTTGATGGGTTCTCCTTAGCAGGGGCTGGTTTATTTAGCTGAACTTCATTCTCCTTGCGTGCCTTCATCAACAATAACTGAGCGCGCTCCTTCAGCTCTAGATGCCGCGACTTTTTACTTGACTGTCAGAAGATATTGGGAGTATTATTTTTAACATTTTACTTGACTGACAGAAAATACTGTAAGTATTATTTTAAACTTTATATCTGACTATTATTTATATTAGTTATTGGAATATTATTATATATATTGAACTTGTACAATTTTTATGAAGTCTCTTGAATGACCCGCCGGGGATCGATCCCTCGACCTCCAACATGCGGTGGACACCCTACCACTACGCCACCGCTGCGTTCTAGTAATTAAGGCACCTTCCAACAGCCTTACTTACCTCTGATGAGTCAGATGCCTCGGAGTTTGGGGTACCTGGCGACATTTCTCTTTCAATGGATGGAGACTTTGATACCACCGTTTTCTGTAAAATATTGTAAATATAGTGAAGACATATCCTTTAAGAACTTTTTTATGCCCGCACTAGCGAATATTACCATAGTTACAGCCCGTTTAAATATCTTGTGTGTCTATGTCCTCTCACAGATTTCAACCTATTCTTTCGAAATTTTACAGGATGCTTAAATATCATGCCAAGTTGTGCATATCGCTTCGGTGTCAAAATCGAATGTGTAACCAGATTTACAGCTCTTTCTTATTCAAATTTCAGTCTTCTTTAATCATTATTCATTTTTATTTTTATCACTGTATTGTAGTTTTCCGCCGATTGTTTTCAGTGAGGGCATCTATGTCCCATGGACACATTTTAGTTTTATTATTTATTAAATTAGATTTAGATTTTTAGATTTTTTAATTGATGTCATTGACAATAATACTACATGGAATACAATTTTAATATCAATAGATTGATTTGTGTTCATGTTAAAGTCCCTATCCCACCAACAACAGCCGAATTTTACAACATATGTACAACATTTCTAAACCTATTGACGAGGAGGTATATATATAACTTAATAATTTTGAGATTCCCAACTCTATAGACACAATATAATGAATGAATGAATGGTGTTTTACGGCACGTCGACACATAAATAGGTCATAATGTGCGCAAAAATTGATGAAAAATTAAGAAATGAAGTATTAATTAAAAATCAATGAAAATATATAAAGATAAAACTATTAAAAAATAAGGGATGATAAGGTGTAATATAAACTATGTATGTAAATCAACGAATGCCCGTCAACGGGTATATAAACAAGTAAATATATATAAAAACACATTACAATGATTTATATAGTCTGATCTCTTTTAGGAAATCTAAAACAAGACTAAAATCTACAGTATCAAATAACTCTTTCATAGTATTAACATTGTAGTACCTTTGATGCATAGGATCAAAGTCTACACATTCCAATAAGATGTGTTTGACCGTTAACGGTGCAAAGCAGGGTATACATTCTGGTAATTGCTCACCTTGTAATAAATATGAATGAGCATAACATGTATGCCCTATCCTGCACCGGGCTAGGACAACTTCCTCTCGACGAACGGGTCTACTAGAAGAACGCCATTCTCTGAGTAACGGTTTAATTGGGTGGAGTTTATTGTTAACTGACAAATCCCAAGCGGTTTGCCAAGAGTAACGAATATATGTGTTAATACAACTTTTAAAATCAGTATAAGGTAATTTGGTATTAGATATATGTAAATCTAATGCTGCCTTAGCAGCACTATCAGCTCTATCATTACCACGTATTCCTACATGGCTTGGAAGCCAGCAGAAAATAATAACATTATCAATTATAAGAGAATTGTACTTTTCTAAAAGTTGAAGCACAACTGGGTTATCATGTTTCATATTACCCAGTGCTTGAAGAGATGAAAGGGAATCAGAAAAGATTACAAAATGGTCATCATCAGATTCCTGAATATAATTTAAGGCAAGTTCAATTGCCTTAAGTTCAGCTGAAAAGATAGAGGCCTTGTCGGGCAGGCGGCTCTTTATGCTGTGTTTGTGAACAGCTATTGCAGCTACCTTATCTCCATCTTTAGAGCCATCTGTGTAGATATGTTGAAAGTCACTGTATTTCGATTTAATTTCATTAAATTTGCTATGAAAGACAGTAGGGTCTGTACTGGATTTGTTATTATTACAAAGATCAAAAATAATTGTTGGAGTTTCCAAAGTCCACGGTGGAATTTGTGGTACTTTGCACTTGGCAATCAAATTTAAGTCAATTTCAGTGTCTCTTAATTTTGGTTTAATACGGAGACACAATATAAACGACTTTAACCAGCCAGGCCAAACCCAAAAACTGGAGTGCTGAATTAAGAGTTACCAACTCATAATTCATTTGACGCATATTCAATCACGGGTTATTTAAGAACCCGTACAATCACGGGTTATTTAAGAACCCGTAAAAAATCCTATATTTTTAATTGGCACATATGCATTATTATATAACCTGAACACCTGCATAGTTTTGATAAATGGTTTTATAGTGTAATTTTGCATTTGTAACTTTATTTGGCGAGTTAGTTTTTTTTAAGTGAGGAGTGGAACCATAGCAAAAGGGTTACAATAATGTCTTGTTGAACCTGCCAGGGGTCATCAGATCAATCCAAGCCAGGATACTGATAATATTTGGATTAAATTTGTATTTTTTGAAGATTTCCCACCTGATCAATCATTCAGATGAGGCTTGAAACCTGACAAAGAAACTGTCTGAAACCACAAACAATCAAATGCACCATAAACCACATACTCTACCGTGGCCTAACATGCTTTGGAACTATAAAACTTGGCCTCTCAACTACACAACACACACACCAGTGCATTCATGAGAGTAAAGGTAAAACCAAAGTCCCTTCTAATTACTCATAGACTTAAGCTAAACATGAAATTAACCCTTAACACGCTAAGCATGACTATAATCGCCAGTGTCCATTGTAAACCCAGATCAGCAGGCGAGTAACTCGCAGGCTGATCAGGGTTTACAATGTCTGGCTGTTAGTCATCTTGCCCAAAACACACCTCTGTCACATGAATGGAATTCAAAGAAAGAACAGTCCATTAAAAATAATGTAGCAGGTTAAGGGTTAACAAATGTATGTGAAGTCATCTTAGGACAGCTACCTCAGAGGGTACAGCTTAAAGGAAAACATGTTTTTATCTCCCTTTAAATGCACATTTTAAAGGCAGAAATGTAAAATGAAACAGCTGACACATAATACCCATGTCTACCTCAAAAAAAGAGGACATACAATTCTTCATGTCTAACCTTTATTTCTTCATTAGATTTCAAGCCTACCAGGTTCAGATCCTTCTTCTTATCTTGTACAGAATGCTTTCTGGAAAATAAATTGAATATACAATAGTTTTTACATATCATTCAAGAAAGTGTACATGTCATATTTGTTTACATGTATATGAGAGGTTATAGATGGACATGGGAAAAACGAGCGTTTCTGAGTAGGCGAACGCTGTGCCATATTCCAAGATTTCTACTGATCATAAGAGAGTTAATTTATTAGCTAAACTAGAAATGTGTCCATGGGACACGGATGCCCCACTAAAAACAATCACTGTAAAAATTTGACGAAAAAGGGCTCTGGTAATACTAGGTTGATTTTGACGCCAAATCGATATGCACATTTTGATATTATAATTAAGCATCCTGTAAAGTTTGAAAAGAAACAGAGGAAAACTGTGGGAGAAGATAGGAAGGACACACAAGATATTTTAACGTAAGATTTGATGAAAAAAGGGCCACAAGGCCCACAAGTGCGGTAATTACTAAGTCGATTTAGACGCCAAAACAATATGTACATCTTGACATCACAAGTAAGCATCCTGTAAAGTTTTGAAGCAATCGGTTGAAAAGTGTGGGGGGAGATAAGAATTTGATGAAAAGGGGCCAGAATTCCTGTAATATGCACATCTTGACATCTTAGGTAAGCAACCTATAAAGTGTCGAAGCAATCGGCTGAAAAATGTGGGAGGAGATAGACACACAAACGTTTTGGGATGTACGGATGTCCGGATATGGCTTACGCTATATGCTCCCTCACCATTCGGTGGTGGGGGCATACAAATTATTTGTTTCTTCTCCATTTCTATATGGTGCCAGGGAAAGTAGATACAATTTGATGAAGATAATCTAAATTAACTAAAGCATTCTGAAAATTATAACCCATTTACCTTTCTGATGGGGCAGCAGGACCAGATTGGTTCCCGGTATCCTCTCTCTGTACCCAGACTGATTCTTCTTCTCCCTCTTGTGACACAGCACCTTGTGGTGCAGACACATTGGGGCCCTTGCACTCGTCGTCGCCTGGGTCCGAGTCAAAGGGATTTTTCAATTGTTTTTTCGTCATCACAGACGCTTTATCTTTCTCTGGTGAGACCGACTGTTTTCGAGAATCATTCACTGTCTTTGGCTGTGGAGATTTTTCTTTAGAATTTCCCCTACTATGACTAGATCTATCACTTTTTTTGTTATCACCACTGTTGTCCATTTGTCCAGAAGTTCTCGAGACTTTGCTCAAATTATTATCACTAATCTTTGTATTATTCACTGGTGAAACAGGGGAGCTCACTGTATTTGTAATGTCATTTACTGGCGATGTAGGGGAGGTCACTCTACTTCTTGTATTATTATTTACTGGCGATGTAGGGGAAGTCACTGTTTTTCTTGTATCATTATTTTGAGAAACATTCTCCCCTTTGTGATTTACTGGCGATGTAGGGGAGGCCGCTTTAGCGGTTAAATTATTACCGTACATCTCCTTTGATATGGCGGAGGTTTCTGCCTCGTCCTGCTCTCCCAGTGTGTATGTGCTCTCACTGGCACTGGGACCAATCTGCTGTATCTGCAAGAGAAAACAATCTGATTCTAGAAAGACTATATTCAGTAAGCTGTCAGAATCATAGCTCTCATGGTTTTATATTCTGTTCCTACCAGAGCTATAAGCTACCCCATTTAGTGCTCCAGATAAGCTTTCATCACAATGTGTTTTGTATGCATGAAAAAAAAAGTATTGCAAGTTTACATTTACTAATGCGTATTCTTAAAACAAGTTTTGAAAAAGCAAATGTAAAATGTTTACTCTTAGTCTTTACCATAAAACATAACGTATTACCTCTTCCGATTATATATATTCATTAAAGCTGTCTCGTCTTTTTTAAATGGCATTAATTTGTGTCAAACAGTCAACTTCTTTTCTTTTCTTGCAAGCATAGACTAGTAATTGCTGGAGGTACTTGATTGTCATTCAATATCTCAAACATCAATATAAGTATTGAGTATGATTGGGTGCATTTGATTTTTCTATTGAAGTGTGTAGGCGGGTAGTTGGTTCTCAATACTTAATGACGATTTTTAATGCGTTTCTGATCATTTGTCTGTAAGATTTTTACGTCATTTTCAATGCATGCAAGGTTATATATGACGGTTGTTTTTTTGTGGCGAGGGCAGACCACCCACTTTTCCTGGGAGAACCAGTTCTATACACCTCCCGCCATCGGTAAGAATCAGCGTTTCTGATAGAAAAATATACGTAATTACGCAGATACGCGTCTTATCTGGAGCACTGCCATTAATAAAGCAAGTCGCGTATGCACCATGACTCCAGGTCATATTTTTCGGCGAGGTTTCTGAATATGCAACACAAAGCCTGCCCTAATAATGTCCTATATTACTGTAAACCCATCAAATACAAACAAATGACAAAATTCGACAGACATGGAAATGCCTTTATGTCAGTCAAGCTTTACAGGCGATACAATGGCCAATCTGTGCTTACCTCGAGTGCAGATTCCGTGAAGTTAATTGCAGCTGATGCAGGTATGTCATCATGCCGTGTCCGACTACAAACACAAAGTCGACAGATGCAGCAATCCTTTTATAACAGTCATGCTCTACAGGCGATATAATAAACAAAGTGTTCTTACCTCGAGAGCAGTTCCCGTGAAGTTTGATCGCAGCTGATGCAGGTATGTCATCACGGCCAGTTTGTCCGGCACGGCAAGCAGGACCATGTCCGACGGCTCTATCAGACGTGGAATACCTAACTTTGCAGCTGCATCAAACGCCTGAATGGGAAAGAGGAACCACAGTTATTACAGTAGTAAAAGCCTTATTTACTTTTACTATTTATTACAATGTAAATCAGTTTTATGATAGCACAACAGTGTTAAGCAGAGGGAACTCTAAACAATTTTTTTCTTTTGTTTCAATCCTATTAACTACCGGTATGTACTGTACTAAACTAAAAGTTATCACATAACTTGTGGTGTGGGAGTGCAATAAAGCCATGATATATTCATCATATTACATTAGTGAAATAAATATGCAAATGAAGGCCGATTCATCGTTCCATCCTTTCCGTTCAGCTTGATGTGCAACGGAATGGCCTCGATTTCCGTAACTGGTTAAAATACTGGATTACGAAAAGCAACGACATTGTTTCGGTGGCGTACAGAAAGCCTGAGTCAACTATACGACATCATCATAAAAACATACGACATCATCATATGACAACATTATATAAAGGAAGCTACAAAGGAGTTACAACCAAAAATGTTCCTTATGGGGGTTATTTTTTTTCCTTATGGGGGTTATTTTTGGAGTTCGTCATAAATAGAATCTCTCATTCGTGCCTATTTAATACTGAATTTATTAAACTCAGATAAAACTGATATAAAGCTTGGCAGTCTCGCATGATAATTTTATCCAACTTGTTTAATAAATTCAATATTAAACAGGCACCTAAGTAAGATCCTCTATATATAAGTTGTGAAAATGCTAAAATGAAATATGTTTAAATCATTTGTTTGTTTGTATGTAGTTTTACGTCATTTTCAAAACATGTAAGGTTATATATGATGGCCGATTTTTTTGTGGTTGAGGCAAACCACCCACTTTTCCTGGGTAGAACCAGTACTGTACACCTCCTGCCATGCGTAAGAATCATTTCCTCACTTACAAGTCGAGATCCCAGTGGGATTCGAACCTGCAGCGGTGAGAGGTGAGAAGGTTTACAACGCAACATTGTTAACCCCTCGGCTACGGAAATGTTTAACCAACAGCGTATAAATATAATTGAAAGGTAGACGGTACCTTTAAGATCTCATAATAATATTAATAATAATTTCTTTAACAAAGTTTAAAACACATTAAGTTATGCATATAAAATACATACACTTATTTTCAATGTGGCCTTCGAACAATAATACTATAAAAGTTATATAAATACATATAAAAACATTCATACTCATGCCCACACACGCAAACATCCATATACACAACAATACTTAAATCCGACAAACACTCACTGGTTAGTACATTCATAATATTCTTAACTCATAATCAAGATATCCATAGTGTCATATATGAATGATATTTAAGCAATTACATGCATACAGTGCCAGTTTCACTGTAGAAAAAATAAATAAAAAATTATATCAATTTATTACAATTTTAAGCAAAATATTAACAATTATGTTGACATATAAGACAGAATCGACTAAATTATGCCAAACTGAATTTATTAGCGGAACAAAACAAATTATTGGTTTATTTATTAAATTAAAAAACGTTTGAAGTATTTTTTTCAAAATAAAATTTAAACTCAAAAAACTGTTAACACAGCAAGGATTCAAGATATTTAAACCCACTGTAACCCCACTCACATGTACTCTGGCCATACAACTGTGTCATGAAGTAAGAAAAAGCATCTTCTTTGTCACTTGCAATAATACAGGTCACACCCTTTTAGGCATATGCTCAATTCAGTCGACATGTATAGGTTATCATTTATATTTTGAATTTATTATTATTTGATCAACCATACTGGTTATTTGTTGAAGTTTAAAACAGAAAATAAACAAATCCACTTACTATTCTATTATTTCCTTTAATATCATGCGGCGCTAACTTTGAGAACTCTCTGAAATAGCAAATATTTATACAATTATTACATCTTCAGAATAGGTTTTCTTAAAAAAAAAAAAAAATCACTAGCCTACCCTTTGAAAATCACATGTACAATAATCTGATCAAGCCAGATCTGAAATTTGTGGAGGCACAACTTAATGTTTTTCACCAAATCATATTTAAGCCTCAATAGCTAACATTTTTTTTTTTTGTTTAACAAGAACTTGAATTTCATTTGAGACCAATGAGACATCATCTGCAATGTTCCTTTGCAGTTTCATGAACACTTCATCAGCAGTTTGTAAGAAGCAACAAGCTTTTTCTTTATAATTCAGTCCATGTAAACACTGATCCACTGGCAGCCATCTTGATAAATACAATTTTTATTTTGGACCAAAAATAACGCTATGCTCTCTTTGCTAAAGATATTGAATAATAGCTCCTGCTGTTATGAAGGAGTAGCCTTAACAAACTATTCTATGTTCGCTGCATTTCTAGATATGAATTGGGATTTACACATCTTATTAGGTCATATTGGGACATCAACCTCAGAGGCAGATGAGATGAATTCAAGGGAAGTAACTCAGTTTTTTTTCAAGGCAAGTAACTTTTTTCGGGGGTTATAACTCTTTCTTTCAGGGGAAGTAACTTTTCTTTTTCTGGGGCATGCCTCTGCCAGGGAACAATCCCACTAGGGACAGAGGTCTGTAGCTCTAAAACGAAAGGCCGTATCCACTGAGCTACTGAGGCTGCTGTATTGGTAGGAATGGCAGCCCTTTTGGATTTCGCTGTTGTTGCTGTTTAAAGACATGGATGACAAAGTAGACATCACCCATATTTCATGAAGATTCTACAAGTATTGTATCTTACAAGAAGTAGTGATCCCATGTAAGTTCGTGTAAACAAAGAAGATGCTGATGGCTATCTTGGCTATCTTAATACAACAATTAGATATTACATGAATGTGAAGTTCATTTCACTCAGATGTTTTGAAGAAGATAACAAGAACTAGAAGGGTGTTCCACGAAACACTTGTCTGCTGTGTGCTTATTTCATACGTTTTGAAGACAGGGTGTGCAATCCTTCATGAATTATGGAGCAGGTTATTTTAAATTGTTAACTCTGCATTGAATAATTGATAAGGAGGAACTGTATAAAGTTTTATGACTATAGGGCAATATTTTGCCCAGTTATGAGCCAGGTTAATTTGCAGGTTAAAGTTTTATAAGAAGGGGCATAACTTTGCCAAAATGATAGTTGAAGTTATTGGACATGTATTACCACATTTCTTTGGGTAAGATGATGATGTGTGTTAAGTTTCATGACCAAAGGTCAAATATTTTTCAAGTTATAGTCAGTTATGAGGTTGGTTAGGTTGCAGATTAAAAGTTTTATGAAAAGAGGCATAACTCTGCCAAAATGAAAGTTAGAGTTATTGGTCATGGGTAACAACACTCCTTGGAGTAAGATGAATTTGTGTGTGAAGTTTCATGAACATTTGTCAAACACTTTTCAAGTTATGGCCAGTTATGATCTTGGTTAGGTTTTATGAAAATGGGCATTAACTCTTCTGAAATGAAAGTCAGAGTTGTTGGTCATGGGTAACAACATTCCTTGTGACAAGTGTGTGAAGTTTCATGAATAATACTTTTTAAGTTATGGCCAGTTATGAGCTTGGTTAGATTGCATGTTAAAGTTTTATGAAAGTGGGCAGAACTTTTCAAAAATAAAAGTCAGATTTATTGGACATGTGTAGTGACATTCCTTGGGTAAGATGAAGATGTGTGCGAAGTTTGATGAACATAGGTCAAATTGTTTTCAAGTTATGGCCAAGGTTAGCTTACAGGTTAAAGTGTGACGGATGGACGATGACGGACGACAGACAAAGTGATCCCTAAGTGTCTGCCTTCCTATGCAGGTGACAAAAAAAAATTGGTCTGTTTGAATGAATGAATGAATGGTGTTTTACGGCACGTCGACACATAAATAGGTCATATTGTGCGCAAAACTGATGAAGATGAAGAATGGTCTGTTTGATAGACACTAAACTTAATATTACAGCAGATGTAACGGTATAAACATACAATAAGTCTGGCCTGAAGTGGTGTATCACAGCACAGAAGGCCATTCCATTCCTCCAGGAGGTCGTCAGATTGGTGACCTTCACTCCTTTGTAACTCTTTGTGACCTCTTTACACCAATCCAGAAGGTCAAGGGTGGAACTTGGCCCTTTATGTACTGGTGATTCACTCTGAATTGCAAAATGGAGAATAATCAATATTAAAACAAGGTATGTTTGGTTTTACAAAACACGGGATGTTTGGGTTTTTACAGAACTGTTTTTGACACTTCACACTTTTATTTTCTTACCAATACTTGTACCTCACTATAAAGATAGTGCTGAAAGTCATAGTTCTATTAAGGGTATAGAAGTAATAATTATTATTTGATTCATATTTCTTTAATTGCAGATGCATGTGATGGTTCACGATTGTCGCATACCAAATGTTGCCATGTTTGTATGACAAAAAACTGTTGGGCATCAAGAACCAACTATGCAACACATTTTATCACTTTTTCATTGACAAGAACCAGTCATGCAACATATTTTATCACTTTTCCATTGACATGAACCAGTCAGGCAACACATTTTATCACTTTTTCATTGACAAGAACCAGTCATGCAACATATTTTAGCACTTTTCCATTGACATGAACCAGTCAGGCAACACATTTTATCACTTTTTCATTGAAAAGAACAAGTCAGCAACACACTTTATCACTTTTTGCTTGACAAGAACCAGTCAGGCAACACATTTTATCACCTTTTCATTGACAAGAACCAGTCAGGCAACACATTTTATGACTTTTTCATTGACAAGAACCTGTCATGCAACACATTTTATCACATTTTCATTGACAAGAACCAGTCATGCAACAGTTTATCACTTTATAATTAACAAGAACCAGTCAAGAAACACGTTTTATCACTTTTTCATTGACAAGAACCAGTATTGCAACATATTTTATCACTTTTTCATTGACAACAACCAGTTGGGCAACACATTTTTTCACCTTTTCATTGACAAGAAGCAATCAGGTAACACATTTTATCACTTTTCCATTGACAAGAACCAGTCAGCAACTCATTTTGTCACCTTTTCAGTGACAAGAACCAGTCAGCAACATATTTTATCACTTTTTGTTTGACAAGAACCAGTCAGCAAGACATTTGATCACCTTTTTTATTTTTGACAAGAATCAGTCAACAAGACATTTTATCACTTTTTGATTTTACAAGAACCAGTCAACAAGACATTTTATCACCTTTTGTTTGACAAGAACCGGTCATGCAACATATTTGATCACTTTTTTCTTGACAAGAGCTGGACTCTTAAACCCAACTCAAATTTACAATCAGAATTTTAACATATTTTATATGTGAAATTACTATCAAAGTATCAGAGTTTCATGTATACATGTAACCAATTGCTGTTTGCAGGAGCTCTGTCGACATAAAACTGACCAATTAAGGCTAACTGCAGGATATATAGATTTTCTAGTTAAGGTTTGTTTTTCCTGCTTTTAGCAACAGTAATCCCAAGCAATTATTGCATGTTCTAGACAAGTCTCCGTGCATATTCAATCAACACAATGACATGTCAGAAACTGCTGTACGGTAATAGCCGCTATAATGAAACAATGTACTTATGAGGATTAATGTCACTTTTCACAATCTTCAGTCAGTGAGATATCCATATTTCGAACACATGGCAGGTATTGATTCTCTTTGAACTTTGGGTGGAGTTGGACAGACAAGCTCTTCATATTAAAACAAAACAAAAAGTAATAACACAATTCCTCTAAAAACAATTCAACCGGAGCTGAAACAAAAATGCATCTTTTCCTCATGTTTTTATGAATTATCAACTTTTATACTGATCTGATGAAAGATGGAGAAAAAAGGCCGATAAGAAACTGATAATGGATGATTTTACAAGATGTAGCATTATAAATACTATTTTTGAAGAAGACGTCACTGTGACAATGCCCCTGAAAAGGTTTTCTGACCTTTGACCTTTAACTGTGACCTTGATCTTTGAGTTAAGGACCTGATTCTTGCAACACACCTTCTCATTGTGATTAACATTTTGATGAAGTTCCCGGCGATACCTTTCAGAACTTTTAAAGTTTCATAAATGTTTTGGACGGATGAACAAACAGGAAGGAATAAACAGACAGACAGTGCGATCACTATATGTCTCCCCATGGGGGCATAAAAATAGTAAATGTTACTCCTTATATAGGATCAGGTGTGGTATACGTACATAGGTGGAATCTGGGGTATTTGTGTCCGGAGCTGTAGATGACATACTATCTTCACCTTTCTGCTTCACTCTGTAAGTTTTACAAGTTTACACTTTGTTATACAATTAAACTGATATACAACAAAAAACATCAAAGGAAACATATTTTTAAATTTCAATAGTATTTTTGAACAAGAGAGTCTGCCTGTGGACAACAAGGGTCTCGGCAATATTGCTGTCAAGAAATTAAATATTTCCAAGTCGATAAAATTCTAAGTCGATAAAATTGCCATAATTTTGCAAAACTGCAATACAGAGTAAATGAACCGATGTGTCTGCGTGGCCTTTATGATACAGAAGACATAGGCAAAGTTTGAATGAATATGAAAAAGCGATATTGCAGATATTGGAAACGGAAAAACTTTTCAATGTAAAAGTTGATCACTTCCTTCTCCAAAGGCGAGACAAAAATCTGCATAAAAGTTCATAACAAAATAAATGCCATAGTTCTTATCTGGAACTCTCGCTACACTGGGATTTTCCAGTCATGTGATGCAAACATTGCTCCTCCATATTGCATGTTGGTCGAATCTCGAGGATCTGTTGTTACAACTGTTTTACCACAAGCACACCTTTTGTCTGCATTGTAAGTTATTAAATCAGCGGCCCGCAACATTTTTTCATTGAAAGTTTCCGCTACACTACAAGACTGTACTAGAGTTCTGGAGTCAACCTATTCCAATCAAAGGTTTCCTTTATCTTCAAACGACTGTAATTAGCATGATGCCAGCTGTCAATCATTTATCCATTTAACCAATCAAACCAATACGATACCTCCAACAAACAATAGCATGTGCAACTGTATTATAAATAAAACCTATTGTCAGTATACTGAAGCGTCTCTGTGGCCGAATGGTTAACGACGTTGCATTGTAAACCTTCGCCTCTCACCACTGCGGGTTTGAAACCCTCTGGGAGCTCGACTTGTGAGGAAGTGTCAATTTTACGGATGGCGGGAGGTGTACAGTACTGGTTCTACCAGAAAAAGTAAGTGGTCTGCATCCACCCAAAAAAAAAATTTGACCCTCATATATAACCTTACACGTGTTGAAAATGACGCAAATCATACAAACAAACAAACAAACAAACAAACAAACAAACAGTATACTCTGACACCAACAATAGGGCAGAGATACCTAAGTACTGGTGTCATGTTAATTGCCTCTGACACTGAAAACTTAACATTATCTGTTACATTTAATCATTTATTTAACCACTTCATAATATAAACTATACCGTTTCATAAATGACAATTTCTGAGAGGCAAAGAATGGAGATTGGTTTCAAAAATAAGAAGACTTGGGCTAGAAAAGGCAGATTTTGTTAGATTAGACTAATTTTTACATTATTTTCCTTTGAAAAACAACAATAAAATGTATGTACATTTCGATTGTACAGCGTCTAAACATCATTTGTACATGAAACATATTATTTATATTGGTGTTCTTATTTCAGCAGCATTATTCTAAAAATATTTTTGCTACTTCCAAAAAAAGGGCAATTTTTTCTTCTGGCGAGAAACTTGGCAGGTATGCTGTTTCATGTTTCTTTTTGAACCTCATTACGAGAAAGAAACCAGGAAACATTTTAATGAGCAATGAACGTGTCTTCTTACCCCGAGCTTGGTGTACTCGACACACTACTGTCAGTGTCTGCCTCTAAATGACCACTAGGTGGCGTTATTGGCCTTGAATTTGTCTTCTCTTTAGGTGATGGTGGTGGTGTTCCTTCATACAGGGGTCTCGGTGGCGTTGGCGCTTTCTTTTTTGGTGATTTAATGTATCGTCCCACTTTTTCCTTAACAGCAAGTTTTTTATCTGCCTCTGATTTCCCTTGTACAATATGGGGTAGAGTTTGTGATTTAGATCGAGGGGGTGCTGGGGCTGATTTATTTTTCTTAGGTCTTTCTAAAGAAGATGAAGACGTTTCTTTTTCCTCAGCAAAAGGATTTGTGGAATCGAGTTCGAGCGAGTCCTCAAATGGGTTTGTGGACACTTTTTTATTGTTTGTGTTTTCAACCAAGTTCTCCTTTAATGGATTTGTGTCGTCCTCGTCTGGACTTTTATCAGCATCCTCCTCAGCTTCCTCAAATGGATTTAATGGCGGCTTCTTTGGCTGATATTTTTCAAACATTTGATCTGAAAAATACAAATATATAAGATAATGAATTGTTTGTATTCTAAATTTATATATATATAACATATATATACTGAAGCGAAAAAGAAACGCAACTCGGGAATTTCCGCTATATATATAGTGTATATACTAATTCCATATGATATTCCAAAGAAATCCCAAGGTGTTTTGGTAAAAAAAAAGTTGCAGTCAGTTAGAGAAAAGACACAACTGTGATGTTGTAGACGTTTTAATCACAGTACACTTTGTAACAAGAATTTCATAAATGTTGAAGTTCCTCTTTGAAAAACTGAGCCATTTCAGTATGTAGTTAACGTAAAGATTTTGCAAAGTTTGGCATCCTAAGTTTGCTCACATGCTTGATCCAAATGCTTACTCTGACAATAATGAAACTTTGAAGGAATACTATTTGCTGTGTTATGTGTTGTTTAAGTCTTTTTTTCAGAAAGGGAAGGTCTTACGTAGCCATGTACCAATTAAAAGCAGCATATTGTACATACAATATATAGCGGAAATACCAGAGGTGCGTTTCTTTTTCGCTTCAGTATGTATACACACTAGACAACATGTATAAGTCCTCCATTTACATTTGATTTCATGGATAATTTAAATGAAATGTACAATTTTGACAAAAATAGTCTGAAAACTCATCAATTTATTTTTTAACATTCATTCAATAAAATTGAAAATAAATACTAATAATCAATTTGATAATCAGATTAGATTCAGTCACTGCTTTAAAGAATGTAGTATGATGAAAATTAGTATTTCAAATCGGGATACCTAATATGTCGTCTAGTGCACGTATATGCTGTATTAAGAAATAAATTTGATGTACGTAGTACTTAGTAATTTTTTTATGGCTCAACAAGTTTATCTATACAAGAATTGTTAAAAGCCAAAATGATTGGGATGTTGTCTTACTTTTTTCATCAGTTCGGACTTATACTAAGGTCGACCATAACAATTGTTGGTTTGCTGTTTTTTTGGCAATCTTTTTAGTTTTTTTTACTGTTTTCAGAAAAGAATCACCTGTCTACCTAATGCCACTTGTGAAATCCTGGGTTGGGACACAGCAAAACAAATTCATTGATGGCTTAACATTTCTGTAAAATTATCATAAAATGCATCTGCGGGTTCAAAAGTTATAATAAGTTATAACCGGACACGAAAAATTACACTTTTAACCTTTGACCCTGCAGTGTGACCTTGACCTTAACATATATGGACTTAGACATTTCTGCAACACATTTTGACACTTAAACTTTCCATAAACTATCGTCAAAATCTCTCAAAAGTTTATTAAAAAGTTGAAACCCAGATAAAAAACCCACCAACTTCTGATCCAACCAATCATCAAGCGTGACCTTGACCCTGATGATAGAGCCATGGAAGTTGTTTGCAACACATTGTTATATGAACACTAACCTTTCTGTAAATTTAATTATTATCAAAATCCCTCAACTCGTTCAAAAGGTATAAACTGGACACAAAACCTGGGGAAATTACAGAATTCTGAACCCGTAAGATGTTAGTGACACAGTGCCATGTTTATACTACAGTAGGTGCTGTAATATTTAATTGCTATAACAACCCTAGCAGAATAAGTGCATGTTTTTAATTAATACTTAATACAATGCTTTTTACAATTTCTGTCTGAATTTGCTTTAAATGGATACACCGCAAATTTGAGTTCTGTTCAATGATCTTTTCAAGTATCAAAACAAAGCACACATCTACAAAAGTGTCTTCTGGCCTGGAATTCACCAACCATTCTTCAAACTATTCTTAGACTTGATAAGTACTGAAATTTTGTTTACAAATATTTGCATGACCTTCAAAGATAAACAATCGTAAGAAGTTGCTATTTATTAGTATGCATCATATTTATACAAAGCATATTGTTATGAACGTTTATTCTGTAAACTTACAGAAATATTTGTGATTGAAATTTGTGTACTTGAGCTTAAGTCTAAGAATATTCTCAAGAATGGTTGGTGAATTCAAGGCCTGGTGTTCTTCCAACCCCACCTGAAAATTTTTATTTAGTTTTTCTAGAACTAGCTGCATTCCGCTAGTTTTCAGAAATAATGAAAAAACAAAAAACATTTAAATTGCATGATATTGTTTTCTCTATTAAAAGTAGAACTATTATTGACAATTGGTTAAAATATGCCATATATATTATGTTTGAAATAAGAATAAAACATGTAAATGTTATTTCCCTTTAAGGAAATCCCGGAAATTCATTTTTCTAAATTTAAATTAAGTGCTTAAAAAACTTCTATTGGTTTAAACTGGCAATATAACAGCATGAACAGATTCTTGCTCTTGTCAAAATTATTTTGTGTAAAAAAAAAAGCAAGATTGCAGTTGTCCCTTTAAGCAAAAATTACCACATGTCCCTTTAATACAATTTCTGTGCTGAATTAACACTTACAAAATGCAAAAAAGACTGGATCATAGAGAACATAAATTGCATTCTGAAACAGCATACTTATGAACAAAGTTTGAAATAATAAACGAGAAATGATAAAAGCAAGTAAACAAAACAAATGAAACAAAAACTCTCATCTCATACATCAAAATGATTTTTTTTTGAAATTAACCCTGTTTTCATGGTTATTCATGCAAACCATTAAAAAACAAAACAATACATCTGAAGAGGAGGAAACAAACCTGCCATTCAAGATGAACAAAAACTGGACAGGTCTGTAATTAGAAACCTACCATGCTGGGCACGAAACATACCACTTTGTATTATGATGCTATTAAATGATTTCATACTGGCCCAGTTATTGGTCCAAGGACTGTTATACTGGGCAAAGGTCAAAGGCCATGGGCCAATATGACAGTCCGAGGACCAATAACTCGGACCATATGAAAACACATATTAATGACAATTTTATTAAATTACAATACAGTAGAGTTTTATTTCAATAAAACTATTATGACACGACTTGCATTTATTTATAGTAGCGTTTATTTCATTTATAGTGTGATTAGCGAGCATGAATGACATCATTTAAAGCTCGTTACTATTGGCGAGCTCCTTCATACTGACCTTGTTTTTTATTGGTTGACTAAATGGGTTGTATTATGTGTAGAGTTTCTAATAAAACATGGCTAATATAGGTTATATAATTAAAGTAGCTATCCCGCCAACAACAGCCAAAGTGTACAACATATGTAAACCGTTTCTTAGACTACTGATGACAAGGTTACATATTTTGAGAATCCAAACTCTATAGACAGTATAAACGGCTTTAACCAGTCCTGAACCAGCTAGACCAAACCCCAAAACTGGAGCATCAAATTAAGAGTTACCAACTCATAATTAATTTTATGCGTATTCAATCAATTGCACTGTAAGAACCCTTTAATAAACCTTTACTTTTAATCGGCACATATACATTATTCTATGACCTGAACACCTGGATAGAGTTTAGATAAACAGTGTTGTGGTGTAATGTGGCACATATACATTATTCAATGACCTGAACACCTGGATAGAGTTTAGATAAACAGTGTTGTGGTGTAATGTGGCACATATACATTATTCAATGACCTGAACACCTGGATAGAGTTTAGATAAACAGTGTTGTGGTGTAATGTGGCACATATACATTATTCAATGACCTGAACACCTGGATAGAGTTTAGATAAACAGTGTTGTGGTGTAATGTGGCACATATACATTATTCTATGACCTGCACACCTGGATAGAGTTTAGATAAACAGTGTTGTGGTGTAATGTGGCACATATACATTATTCAATGACCTGAACACCTGGATAGAGTTTAGATAAACAGTGTTGTGGTGTAATGTGGCACATATACATTATTCAATGACCTGAACACCTGGATAGAGTTTAGATAAACAGTGTTGTGGTGTAATGTGGCACATATACATTATTCAATGACCTGAACACCTGGATAGAGTTTAGATAAACAGTGTTGTGGTGTAATTTTGTCATTATTTGGCGGGCTAGTTTCTTTAAATTTACTGTATCACCATTCAACAATAAATCAAAACCATCCTTTGGGCCTAAATTAAAATATTGTTTGTTTGCAGTTTGCGACCGACCCACGGCAAATCCGCCGACCCAAACAATTTTTTTAATATTTTTTTTTTAAATTTTTTTTTCAAGTTTTTTTGTTTCTTTTTTCTTGCATGTTCTGGTAATATTTAACTAAACCCTTTTTAAAAAAAATAATCTATGGATAATACTAGTGAAGCACACGATATTTGCATGCCGTCGATGGGCATTAGTTAATAATAAAAATGTTTAAAAAAAATATATATATCCCTACCTACCGACCCACCCCTAAAAGCCATGGGTCGGAAACTGCAAACAAACAATTTTTTAATGGTGGCCTTGTTCACAAATTTATAAATGATAGCTAGTTTATATATATTTTTTTTCTTAACTAGCAATTCAACATTTAGAGATAGAAACATGCAAAATAAACCTTTCATGCGACTATTTTATTTGCCAAGATTGTTTACATTCTGGAAAAGTATGCTACACAGTCGTGCAAGTGTTGTAATGTGGTGAGTAAAAGAAACAACATTCTGATATTTAATTTAAGGCCAAACAAATATATAAGTGTACCTCCCTTATCAGCTCTAAAAAATAGAGCAGGCATATTTTTTTGTGCTACTTTTTAGTCATAGACTGGTGAAAATAAATGTTACTGTTTAATTTCAAATCTTAGTTTCGGCTCAAAAAAATGGGGTCAGTCAGGCTTTTTTCCCTCTAAATATTTTGTCACTATCATTAATCTACTTAACTGATGTTTTTGGGTAAAAGTAATCCGTACATAAACATTATTAAATGAAGTGTATCCATGATAAACCAATTTATTACATTTTTATCAATGAACAATTGGGATTTCTCAGTGAAAGAATATTCATAAGCGTTAAATATATTAATAACTAACTCCGAACATAAAAATAACCAACTGTGATGTTGAGTTATGACGTCAACAAAGTATTGCTGACGTCGACGGCATCCGCTGATAACGAAAGTCAATAATTTCGGTTAAAATCATGCATAAACTGATTTGAAATGTAATATATAAATTATTTAACTGCTGTATTCGATTATAGGGAAATCCTTCATTCGATGGTAAGCGTGTTTTTTTTTTTCACTCACTCCCAAAGGCTCATTCTTGAAAAGAACAACACCTCTACCTTCTCGTGAAGGATTTCCCTATAATCGATCCCAGGAGTTAAATAATCTCTATATATAAAAAGAAAAAGAAGAAGCTCTGGCCATGTTCCTCCAAACACAGACAAACCAAAGTAAAACAAAATGCACAATACCAATATCATCATGCTCAGCATCTGGGTCACCAAATGGATTACCCATGTTATGGCTGGTCTCTAGCTGCGAGAGTTGATGCGTGATCTCGGAGAACTTGGACGAGACATTCAAGTCCGACTCATCCTCGTCTTCTATATCCTCCAGATTCCCGATGTCCGTCTTACCCATGGACATGAGCGAGGCCACACTCTGCATGTCCTCATCTCTGTAAAAATATGCATATAAACAAAAAGTTTATTATGTTCAACTACCATCCTGTAAAAAAAGATATGGCAATCTTGAAGTCTACGTAAAGGGTAAATCACACTCTTTTTTTCATATATATAAAATTGTGTGTTTATCAATGTCATTTGCAGAGATTCTTAAATATATACTGAAAGGAAAAAGAAACGTGACACGGGAATTTCCGCTATATATTGTATGTACAATATGCTGTTAATCGAATGGAACATGACTAATAAGATCTTTCCTTTCGGAAAAAATACTAAAACAACACGTAACACAGCGTACAGTATTCCTGTAAAGTTTCATTATTGACAGAGCACGCGTTTGGCGCAAACTAAGGATGCAAAATTTTGCAAACTCTTTACGTTAAATACAGAGCTGAACTGGCTCAATTTTTCAAAGACGAACTTCAACATTTATAAATTTCTTGTTACAACGTGTACTGTGATTAAAACGTCTACAACATCACAGTTGTGTCCTTTCTTTAACTAGCTGCAACTTTTTTTTTTACAAAACATCTTGGGATTTCCTTGGAATATATATGGAATTAAGTGTGCAGTATATACAATATTTAGCAGATATTCCCGTGTCGCATTTCTTTTTCCTTTCAGTGTAGATTTAAGTGCTTCTGTGATTGAGAGTGTAAAGACGCTGAGTGTGAAACCTTCTCTCCTCTCACCACTACAGGTTCGAATCCCACTGGAAACTCGACTTGTGAGAGAGTGGATTTTCGGATGGCGGGAGGTATACAGTTTTGGTTCTAGGAATAAGAGAGTGGTCTGCCTTCACTACTGAAAATCGACTGCCATACAAAGACTAAAATGTGCAGAAAAATTAACTTAAACACCATACAAACAATCCTATAGAAATTTTATAAATATCACTAATTGCTAGGTGAGAAGATTATAAACACATGTGTTATACTTACGTAGCCTTCCCCTCCCTCAGGAAGAGACAAGACAATGTCAGCTGTATCGAGGCACCTACGATCTTCCTCGTGGCGGAATTCAGTTTCAGCTTCAGATCAAACTGCTTTGGCACGTCGCTCGCATACTTCTTCATGTTGATGGCCACAGTTGCCAGCACCTTCCTCCTCCCGCTTTTGGATTGCTGAAATACATAACATAAACATAAATAATGCAGACTATTGTTAACTAATAGGCCATATCTAAGGGCTAAAATGGTTCGCATGTTGTTCAGTACTTCAGTACTTTGATCATATGGGAAGGGAACATTGTAAGGTAACACCGTTTTTCTGCCTCGTTTCCGGTTTCAAATTAACAAAAGCTACACGATTTTCTTCGCTTCATAAATATCTACCAAGTCGGCTGTTTCGTCCGAAATGCCGAGATTGTACAGCGAAAGCTTAGGAACAGGCTTCCAGTAGGCCTAGGGAACAGTAAAGTGAAACTATTTTTAGTATTTAAACCCAAACTACAGGTCAGTGGGAACATAAATCATACTGTCACAATTGGGAATTTAGCTTGATTTTTCATAAAGTTGGGGAAAAATACATAGAGGATATTTGTTTGTTTTGAGTGAATATAGGATTTATTTTCATCGAGAAGTGAGAAAACTCATATTTTCACGAGTGCTTTAGCACGTGTGAAAATATTTGAGTTGTCTCACTTCGAGATGAAAATAAGAAGGATTATTGTTTATTCAATAATCTCGTTTATTTTGGATCAAATTGTTAATTATGCTGCTTTCAGTACTTTGGTACTTTGATCTGATGCTCGCAATTAATTCTACTTCCGCTTTCTCTTCTACTTCCGGTTTGCCAAGATTAACATAAAGTAGAAATCAAGGCAGAAGAATTTAAATACCCACCCTCCCCACCCAATATTTAAATTCTACTCGTATTGAACTAAAGATACTGCAAGATTCTTCACTCGTTTCAGTTATTCTCATTGTGCATATCAGACAGAAGGAATCTACCAAATCTCGTCTACTCAAGAGGGAAGAAACGCATTCTGTATCGTGTATGGAGAAACAGCATACATATCAATTCACGGAGGAGCGTTGTTAACTTGATCAAGAGACGTTTTTCAGTGATAGAAACATTCGTGTGGAATGCGTTTTTCGATCATTTGTGCAAATTTCAAATGGATTTCTTAACTTCCCTTAGTGAGCAGTCTTAATTTAAGTACTATTACGGACAGTCTTTAGTGTTCAAGTCACATAATCATCTAGTCGATTTATTTCAAAGATATCTACTTGGTTAAAACATTAGTTTTTAAGCTAGGTTTGTTATTTTCATAACAAGTTCGTTGCAACCTGTTTTTGTATTGGAGGGATGCGGAATTCTGGCGGTCGACAGTCACAGTATTTTATTAGGGCAGTAACTATCTCTCCTGGCAATATGGTAAATTTTACTGGCATTAATTATATTTAATAATTTTGGATTCCAGTAGGATTGGGCTTCCTAATTGTCTGGCTGTAGATGTTCCGCCGCAAATTAAAAAATTCATTCTAACTGGCTAGATCCCAATTATTCTGGGAACTTGTTCTTCCTTCAGAGCGAATTTTTACTAATCTCAAGATAGCAGGGGAAGGTATTGCCGCAGCGAAAAACCCACATTCAGAAATTACTGGCAAGAAATAGTGCCGCATTGTCAAGGGCATAAGCTGCATTAGTTAGGGCATGTTTTGCCGCAAGAAAATTACTGGCATGAAATATTGCCGCATGGCCAAAGTGCCGCATTGTTATAGGACCATAAGCCGCATTAGGGCAAAAGCTTTGCCGCAAAAGATTACTGGCAAGAAACCTTGCTGCATGGCAAAAGAGCCACATTATTTACAGTATGGCAAAAGGGCCGCATAAATTTCAGCATGGCCAAGGGGCCGCATTTATAAAGCTAAACAAACAGTCTGTCGCATAAAGTTTGGGACATAAACAACTGTCGCGTAAGGCCTATGTGCCGCAATTGTTTATTGGCATACCTGGGGCAACTGGGGGATGAACGTATCAATTGTCAGGCCGCTGGGATTCCGTTTCCATTCAATGCATTTTAAGGCTGTGACCATTCTTGCCAAACATATAGTAATCTTCACAGGTCACTGTGTGGTCAGTTTTATGAATAAATTGTTTGTTATGAGGTGGGATGTGTTATTTTAAGTCTTTTAGGCTGCAAATGGAATATGTTACAATGTAAAATATTCCAGAAGGCGTGGTACGTTGTTCCGTCACAATTTGATATCATAAAATAAATCCTATATTCACGACAAACCAACAAATATTTTATTTATTATATAGATTATTCACAACCTGGTAATTTATGAAAAAATATAATGCGTCAAATCAATGACATCAATAACGTAAACAACGTAAACAGTTGCATGACATCATTTTGAGTGAAAATATATTTTCACATGTGAAATATAAATAATAAAAGTATAAGGTTTTATTTTAATCATAAAATAAACTATTTCGCTGGAAAGCTATATAATAAAGTAAAATATTCATTATTAATTACAAGTATCTTTAAAACTGTTTTCAGTACACTGAGGTTAACAGAGGCATTTAACAGCATTTCGTTCTCAGTACTTGTCACACTAACATTTCTTTTAATTTTTTATATATTTTTTCTTTCAATTGAGAATGTTTGTCTCAATATTGGGGATAAAAGGCATTGGGAATATAGCTATAAAAACATTCCCCAAACCCCACTGATCATGTACATGATAAAGTATGGAACTGATGGTGTTTATTTAACGACCCTCCATCACAGTAATATTCCCTTAGATACAGCTGCCTCAGACAGAGTGGAAAAATACATAGGAACTCGGGAACTTGCCCTATGCTATCAATTCCTATGGTTCTTCAACATACTCAGAGAATAGACTCTGATTCACAGGACTGCCCGGTCAACATCCCAGCAGAAGGACGAGGCTAAGGGAATGTGTCTTGCTCAAGAACACACAGATGGAACTCAGTGGTGCCGGTAAAGAGTGAACCTGGGTCCTCCTGTTTCAAGTCCACCGTGCTATCCACTGGGGCCACTCCAGCCCCCTGATGAAGTAACGGAAAAAAGGCTGTAAAGGCTGCATTTCATTTCAGTATAATATACTGATTAACAATAATGACTTTCAAAAGGACGAATGCCTTGCCCTCATAACATTGCACTATTTTCACATGAGACAGGGTTTTGCATTCCAGGCCTTTTTCTGCCCATTTTGGAAAAAAGACCCTGGACAAATTGGGAAAATTTACGCCGTAAATTTTGCCCAATTGGGAAAAAATTTAATCGCTTTACGCCTCAAATTGGGAATTTTCATAAGTTAGTTGTACATTAATATCCGGTTGTTTTAATTGCCTGGTTACAATACATGATACATGATTTAAATATTGTTATTTTTATAGTATTTCCTTGTAAACATTTGCATATTTGACCTGACTTTGTAAATATTTAAAGCATTGAAACTACAACCGTGTTCTTTATTTCTATATAACACATAAACATTCAACTACAACTTTCTACTTACTGAAACTGTAAATTGTATGCAGAAATGAAAATATCTAAATATAATGATAGATGAAAAGTTTGCTCAGTGTCCTAACAGTAATTGACAAAAGACTGCTCAGTGTCCGTGATTGGGACATATATTAGACGTGACGTCATGACTGTTGATATTTATTATTCCCGGTTTCAATTTGAGAGCGTCCTGGTAATATTTCAGCTGTTTTTCTTACGTTTCACGCATGTACTGTAAATTTGATTTTGTAATGTTAAATTCTTTCTTAAATTCGTCCTCGTCCTGTGGACTAGGAAGGGGAATTTTATTTCAGAATTGGGAAAAAATAACTATATTTGGCATTGGGATCGGGTCCGATAGTCGGCCCCGTGAGAATAGTAGAAAAAGGCCTGCATTCTCATGTGTTCAATGTTAGCAAAAGGACCAAATTTTGTGAAAGCAGTCAGTAACATTCAATGAACACAGTATCAGAATAATCCTAGATCTCAAACAAGAGGCCCAAGAGGGCCTGTGAACGCTCTACTGGCTGTTATACCATTGATGAATCGAGTCGTACTACATGGTGTCTAGAGTGTACACAAGGTTTTTCAAGTATTTGACCTAGTGACCTAGTTTTTGACCCCATGGGACCCATTTTCGAACTTGACCGAAATATAATTAAGACAACATTTCGACAAAGTTTCATCAAGATCGGGTCAGAAATATGGCCTCTAGAGTGTACACAAGGTTTTTCAAGTATTTGACCTAGTGACCTAGTTTTTGACCCTGTGTGACCCATTTTCGAACTTTAGCAAGCTATAATTGAGACAAATATTCTGACAAAATTGCATCAAGATCGGGTAAAAAATATGGCCTCTAGAGTGTACACACGGTTTTTCCAAAGTTTGACCTAGTGACCTAGTTTTTAACACCATGTGACCCATTTTTCAACTTGACCAAGATATAATTAAGACAAACATTTTGACAAAGTTTCATCAAGATTGGGTCAGAAATACGGCTTCTAGAGTGTACACAAGGTTTTTCAAGTATTTGACCTAGTGACCTAGTTTTTGACCCCACAAGACCCATTTTTGAACTTGACCAAGATTTCATTGAGACAAACATTCTGACAAAGTTTCATGATGTTTGCATCAGAAATGTGGCCTCTAGAGTGTACACAAGAAAAGTTAACGGACGACGGACGACGGACGACGGACAACGGACAACACACCATCCCATAAGCTAAAAACAAACTTTACCGAGCTGTTATTGACATTAACAATCTGGTAAAGTTTGGTAAAGATCGAATAAAAAAAAAATATGGCGTCTAGAGTGTACACAAGGTTTTTCAAGTATTTGACCTAGTGACCTAGTTTTTGACCCCATGGGACCCATTTTCGAACTTGACCAAAATATAAATAAGACAACATTTCGACAAAGTTTCATCAAGATCGGGTCAGAAATATGGCCTCTAGAGTGTACACAAGGTTTTTCAAGTATTTGACCTAGTGACCTAGTTTTCAACCCTGTGTGACCCATTTTCGAATTTTAGCAAGCTATAATTGAGACAAATATTCTGACAAAATTGCATCAAGATCGGGTCAAAAATATGGCCTCTAGTGTACACACGGTTTTTCCAAAGTTTGACCTAGTGACCTAGTTTTTAACACCATGTGACCCATTTTTGAACTTAACCAAGATATAATTAAGACAAACATTTTGACAAAGTTTCATCAAGATTGGGTCAGAAATACGGCTTCTAGAGTGTACACAAGGTTTTTCAAGTATTTGACCTAGTGACCTAGTTTTTAACCCCATGTGACCCATTTTCAATCAAACTTGACCGAGATATAATTAAGACAAACATTTTGACAAAGTTGCATCAAGCTCAGGTCAAAAATATGGCCTCTAGAGTGTACACAAGGTTTTTCCAATATTTGACCTAGTGACCTAGTTTTTAACTTCATGTGACCCATTTCCGAACTTGATCAAGATATAATTAAGATAAACAATTTGACAAAGTTTAATCAAGATTGGGTAACAAATATGACCTCTAGAGTGTACACAAGTTTTTTCAAGTATTTGACCTAGTGACCTAGTTTTTGACCCCACATGACCCATTTTTGAACTTGACCGAGATTTCATTGAGACAAACATTCTGACAAAGTTTCATCAGGATCGGGTCAAAAATATGGCCTCTAGAGTGTACACACGGTTTTTCCAAAGTTTGACCTAGTGACCTAGTTTTTAACACCATGTGACCCATTTTTGAACTTGACCAAGATATAATTAAGACAAACATTTTGACAAAGTTTCTTCAAGATTGGGTCAGAAATACGGCTTCTAGAGTGTACACAAGGTTTTTCAAGTATTTGACCTAGTGACCTAGTTTTTAACCCCATGTGACCCATTTTCAACCTTGACCAAGATATAATTAAGACAAACATTCTGACAAAGTTGCATCAAGCTCGGGTCTAAAATATGGCCTCTAGAGTGTACACAAGGTTTTTGCAATATTTGACCTAGTGACCTAGTATTTGACCCCACATGACCCATTTTCGAACTTGACCGAGATTTCATTGAGACAAACAATTAAGATAAACATTCTGACAAAGTTGCATCAAGCTCGGGTCAAAAATATGGCCTCTAGAGTGTACACAAGGTTTTTCCAATATTTGACCTAGTGACCTAGTTCTTCATGTGACCCATTTCCGAACTTGATCAAGATATAATTAAGATAAACAATTTGACAAGTTTCTTTAAGATTGGGTAACAAATATGACCTCTAGAGTGTACACAAGTTTTTTCAAGTATTTGACCTAGTGACCTAGTTTTTGACCCCACATGACCCATTTTTGAACTTGACCGAGATTTCATTGAGACAAACATTCTGACAAAGTTTCATCAAGATCGGGTCAAAAATATGGCCTCTAGAGTGTACACACGGTTTTTCCAAAGTTTGACCTAGTGACCTAGTTTTTAACACCATGTGACCCATTTTTGAACTTGACCAAGATATAATTAAGACAAACATTTTGACAAAGTTTCATCAAGATTGGGTCAGAAATACGGCTTCTAGAGTGTACACAAGGTTTTTCAAGTATTTGACCTAGTGACCTAGTTTTTAACCCCATGTGACCTATTTTCAAACTTGACCAAGATATAATTAAGACAAACATTCTGACAAAGTTGCATCAAGCTCGGGTCACAAATATGGCCTCTAGAGTGTACACAAGTTTTTTGCAATATTTGACCTAGTGACCTAGTTTTTGACCCCACATGACCCATTTTCGAACTTGACCGAGATTTCATTGAGACAAACATTCTGACAAAGTTTCATGATGATTGCATCAGAAATGTGGCCTCTAGTGTGTACACAAGCAAAAGTTAACGGACGGACAGACGGACGGACAACGGACAACACACCATCCCATAAGCTCTGCTGGCCCTTGGCCAGTAGAGCTAAAAATCATTAATATAACAAAGAATAAGCGACTTTCTTCTTTTAAAGTGTATATAACTATATAGAAATTACATATACATGTACTGATGTTTATTGGCACTTCATTGTGACTGTATGCGGGGTACCTCAATTTCAAGTCTCTTTTGACTTACTGCGGTGGTTGTGTCAGCATCACATGAGGGAGGACGTGGGTTCAATCCCTGGCCAGGTCAAACCAACGACTTTATAAAAACAGTGCCCCAGATAAGCAGCGTATCTGCGTATTTCACTCAATTAAAATTGCCAAATACCCAATTAATTTCCCTGACATGAGTATCAGATATGTAAGCAATTTCCTTTTCACTCAAACATTTTAATTTTCGAGCGTATCAACAGTCAAAGTGTTCAAATAATTGATGGACTGATGTTATCGTGCGTATTTCAATATTTCAATATTGACAAAAAGGAGATTCAACTTCCGGTGTTTATCTTGACCGGGACGTTACATAATTATCGATAAAGTGGAGCAGTAAAAGAGAACAATATATAGTTTAATATGTGGGCGCTTTCTTGTTTACTTTTGAAAGCGTTTGCATTGTGCAGACGATTAAAATGTCGAAACGGGGACGTAAACCGACAAGTGAGTAACCGTTAAGAAACACTTCTAAAATTAACACATGTGATTAGTGTTTCTATTAAAATTAATCATTAGTAATGATTATTCATTGACAAACCACTGCCATGAATAACAAGTCCATAAAGGTCATATAAAGACGGGTTTTACCAAATCACTCTATTATTTTTGAAAATTTGAAATTCACTCAATTAATTTTAATTACCCAGTAGGTCCAAAAGTTATCTGGGGCACTGTAAAAATGTTAAGTACTAGTACCTTGCTTGCTTGACGTTCAATATATAAAGAGAAATGCTAAGACTGGTGTCAATATAATGTGACTAGGTTGGGTATCATGGTTCGTCTACGGAGTAGTATTCCAGTGCGACACCACTATAAAGTTAAGCATTGAGCTCACTGCTACACGTAGACACCATCGTGATAGGAATGAAAGATTGTTAAACGTGACGCTAAACCTCAAACAAATATCTTTTGAGTTACTCTTGAAATCGGAAAGACTTTTTACATATTTCAGAAATTTGATCCACAAACTGTCTGGATTGTGTTTGAACCCCCGGAAAACGAAGCCATTATGCCTACCACTGACCTACGGTGCCACCTCATCTTCTATTACACAAACTTAACCCTTCTGTTAGGTAAACTTACATCCTCAATTACAAAGTGCCAGTCCTTGTCCTCGTACTCGGCATGTTTGCCGTCACGAAACAACGTCACCTGGATCTCCACGTTCTCCGGCACCGTCCATGACACGACGCCGTTATACGGATTCTTGATTGTTGGCTCCCATGTGTGCAGCTGGCATTGACAATAGAAACAAGATTAAATAATCTAAATGATGTTCAACACTAACAATGTACAAATCACGGTAACAGTTTATATATAACTGTATTGTGGTGTCAAGTTTTGTAAATATATTTTGCATGACAGCTAATAAAAGGAGGACTCATGCATTTGTTAATTGGTTAATTTTATCAATTTACTAGTAAGTAATTGCAACGACCTGAAAAAACGTCAATGGACGTCGCATCAATGGACGACAATAGGATTTCTATTGTTCAAAACAATGCATTACAGGAGACAAAACTCTACGTGAATTTTTCCCACCATACTGTGGTTCCAGGCCCGGTGTGGTTCCAGGGTGGTGAAGAGGATTATGATCATAAATGCTGAATAACAGGCTTTTAAAAAACTCTGTTTCTCCAATGATTATGAAGTTTCTGAAGCCATGCATGTTTTTATCTCAGTGAAAATGAGGCGTGCATCCAGAAAGTTCATATCTGTCTTAGAGCCAAATAACCTTTTAGATTATCCATATTTTCTGTGCTTTTCTGGTTTTATCCAACTGAAGAGAATGTTACCCATGACGAAGACACCGCCTTATTTTTTTTTCTTCATGACTTCTGGTAAATTCATACTTTCAATAAACGTCAAGCTATTCATAACTTTCACATCCGATCAACTTCCGGTAGGTCAAGATATTCAGTAGGTGAAAATAAAGGGCTTTACTCGGACTTTATCCTTAATCTCTATATGAAAAATGAAAATATTAGACCATGATTTAAATTAAATGTATCCATACTGGTGTTTTAAAATCAGATAATACCAAAAGAAGATACATAGATGTACACAAAAAACAAAGCTTTTAATATAAGTATCACTACAAACTAGTTTTATATGGGCTAAAGTCAGTTGAGCACCAACGATAAACACCGAGTTTACCCCCTACCAGAATGTGGAGGTCTTTTATTTAATTGATCACTGATTGGTCAAATTATTTTGATGATGTCATGTGAAAGTCATGAATTCTGCTTTTTTACTTTATCCATTACTGCTGGATAGTCCTTTTATTAAGTGCATTTCTGCATGACAAAAAATATTTTAAAAGGTTCTCACCATTGTTGAATGCCGTCGGTTTCTTCTGATCCACACAATACAGATCTTGTTGGGTTGCCTAAAACAATGAATATAAATAAATACTCAGACAATTTATAGCAAGAAATTCAGAATGCCAAAACTGGTAATTTACCTGCCCACATCTAGCTATTGCAGCAAGACAGTGTTGTTGGGTTTTTTCTTCTATATTTTGGGAACCATACCATTACAACTGGGAACTTGTGCTTTTCTTTCTTGTTAAAATTGGAAGTACATTCATTGTGTATGTTTAATACTGTTTACAGTACACCAAGGGCAACAGATGCATTTTAAAGTGTTTCATACTCAGTACTTGTCACACTTTTGCTAAAAACAATTCTCTCTTTCAACTGGGATTTTTTTTCTCAAAGCTGGGAAAAATATATGTTTTGGCATTGGAAATATGGCCGAAAAACAGCTATAAAAAAGTCAAAAAAAACACTGCAAGAACACATGATAATACAACAACACGCCGTTTGAGATAAAGACTACAGTACATAATTCAAAATGCCACAATCAGCAATCAACATACCCATCGCTAGTCCCTCCCTTGGTAATCGGTTTCCAATTTCTTTTTCAGGTCAACCTTATAACTTATTTGTGTATTTTGATAGGACCAAGTAGACTGGTACCCATTACACAGTGTAATCTACTGGTCACACTCATGATTGCAGGGTTAACCCATCGCATACTGAATAAGGATATCCTTCTGTTAGAAAATCTGACCTTACACATGAGGCGTGCAGATAAAAGGCATGCATGCCTACATTAACAGTTACATGATGCATTTTATCAATAAACATACAAAATGTTGAAAGTTGGGAAAATCAGCCCAAGAAAAATCAATGGTGGGTATCCGATTCAAATAGGGCAACTCCAATCCTCGGTATAACTGTTTAATCAGCAGAGCCTCGATAAAAAGTTACAATCATGTATATGTTGTGTTGGAATTTCCGGAACTTCCAACGGATACCCATGAAAGATTCTTTTAATAATCTATAAAGTTTGAAGGGTGTGGGGTAAGTAGTGTCTTAGAAACTGAGCTAAATGCAAACGATAATATTTACGGATAAACATCTTTGTAACACCTATGTTGAGCTTTTCACCTGAATATCTCAATCCAGCTTTTTCAAAATTCTGCAAGAAATGTTTTTGACATTGGCAGGGCTCAAATTTAAGCTGTGCATTTTTTCAAAATGCCAGTAAACTATTGCTAAAAAGTAAAACTATTTAGGCATAATATAGTTTATAGGCATAAATGACCAGTCAAAATGAGAAGAATAAGAGCTATTGTTTATTGTTTGCTAGAGTTAGCTATGGTTTGCCATTTCAGTTTTAATCAACTGGCAAAAAAAGACGCCAGTAACTGTTTGAAAAAATGCTAAATTCGAGCACTGATTGGGCATTATTCCGAAAATGAAAACCATTTTAAACAAGTCGTAATAGCTAGAACCTACAGATGTAATATTTTGTTTTAAATATCGATCTCACCATTTCTTCGAGCTCTCCACCTGCAGTTCCTGGTAGGAAGCTGTAAACTGGAACTTGGACGCAGACTTCCCCACACGTTGGAGTCGCTTCCAAACACTCATTGTGTATGTGGCAGTATGGTATCTAGCCTTCCATCGTTTGTAATAGTCTCAGATAGTCAGATGTCCCATCAGATTCCTGAAATAGAGAATAATGTGCAGTCTGTGTTTGAATGGTGTTTTACGTAATTTTTAGCTCATTTTAGGCCATATATGACGGCTTTTTTTTGTGGTAGAGGCACACAACCCCATTTTTCCTGGGTAGAACCAGTACTGTATACCTCCCGCCATCCGTAAAAATCGACACATTCTCACTTACAAGTTGGGCTCCCAGTGGGATTCGAACCCACAGCGGGGCGAGAAGGTTAGAATGCAACGGCGTTAACCCATCGACCATGGAGGCACTTCCTAGCTGACATTTGTGGGAATAAGATAATTGAAGATACCCATCAGACATCAAACCCGCCTGAGGCAAAGGTCTGCAGCTCTAAAGCACACAACCATATCTACTGAGCTACCAAGGCCACTCTTCTGTAATTAACGAACGATATTAACCACTAACCCGCTACATATATATAATGGACTGTTTTTTAAATTAAGACCATTCCATTAATGTGACAAAGGGGTGTTTTGGGGGAAATGACTGATCAGCAGCCAGACATTGTAAACTCTGATCAGCCTGCGAGTTACTCTGGGTTTACAATGGATGCAAAGGCTATTATAGTCATGCTTAGCGGGTTAAGGGTGAAAAGTAATCATTACATAGCAGTTACACAGTTACCTGTATGCCAGTCTGCAGCTGAAACTTAATTGTTACCCTTGGGTAAATGCCTCTGGATGCCATAACAGCTGCTTGCAACAATGAGCGTTAATTATTTACACCGTCATACGCCTTATTTACGCCTCTGCACAGATTCATGTTTCCAAGTGAAGATGCACACATATGGCTATAATCATTTGTTTTTAGATTCAGGCAGGGCTAATTCCAGGTTTTGATTCAGATGGGGCTGGTTCTATTCCCAAAAGTTCCAAGTATAGATTTGGTTGGGCCTCCTGCACCTGTGTTCATTTTCTTCCTATCTGTAAATGTTCCATTTTTTAGCATAACAGCTAACCAATTATTTATCAACTTCCAACATACACAGAGTACAGTATTTTAACCTTACCAGTAATTCATTGTTATAAAAGTGTTGACATCTAAAAAGTGACTTTGCATTTATTAGTAGCCATTATAAAGTAACTTGAACGTCATGCTCATTTCCTTTTTAATCTTAACATGAATTTAATATGCATGTGAGAAATCACAGGTGACATACCAAACAAAAATATTTTGGTAGGCCTTATTCTAAATCGTGCAAGAATGCTAATGAATGTTAAGTAGAGTGACACCTGGAGAAAGTGTTGATGTGACGATCAAATTGAGTTAAGTGCAAATCATTTAATTAACATATATTAATGTCATTATAAAATAGTCTGTATTTGTATCACATACTAAGTTTGGACAAACGTATCAGACAATTAGAGTATAACACTGGTAAAAGGGATGCTTACATATCTTGAAGTACTGTATTTATTGAAATCATTATCCCGCCAACAACTGCCAAATTTTACAACATATGTACACCGTTTTTAAACCTCATGACGACGAGGTCTATATATAACTTACATATTTTTAAGAGCTTGGATTCTGAATCCAAGCTCTATAGACACAATATAAATGGCTTTAACCAGCCAGGCCAAACCCCAAAACTGGAGTATCAAAGTCATAATTCATTTTACGGGTATTTCTGAGAATGTAGCGACACAACCAGGCACGTATCCAGGCATACGCACGTACGCCAATGCGTACAATTCGTCAGCAAAAGTGAAAAAATAGTAGTTCAAAATGCCATATTAACGCTGAAATATAGCTTGAGAACACATCATTTGCCTCCTAATTTTCAAACCCCCACCGGCGGGAGGGAGAAACCACCTCCCACACCTACCCCACACTCGCAGCAACCTTGCATCATAGTTCTAAATGACCATATATTATATGGAAAATTTATTATAATGAAAAATTGCTGATCTATAGGAAAACAAGAAATCCATGGATTCACATGTAACGCCTAACGGGGGCGGAACTTAAAAACAAAAGATAAATGAGGCTTAATTAAATGAAAGTTTGTAAACATTTTATTAACTAAATACAATGGAGTTTACAGTTTGCCGATATGACATTTAAATGCATTTGTTTAAAAACAAAATGACATTCTATAAAAAAGCAACAAAAAAAATCTAAAAAGTCATCAACTCCTAAATGTTGGTCAAGGTCATAAATGAAATCCATGCGTCCAAAAAGATGCACTACCCAAGACACAACTACGTCAAAATAGAATGTTTTGACTTCCAAAGATTAAGCTATAAACTAGGTTTAAAGCATCTAGTGCATAATTATAGTTCATGAGAAAATGATGTAAATGTAACAATTAAAGTTATCTGCCCTTTGCTTGGACGGTCAAGGTCACATCCACATTTGCTTTGTCACGTTGGATGTACCACCCAAGATACAACTATAAGCAAAGTCTGAAAGGTCTAGTGCATACAGTTTGTGAGAAAATGACCTAAACGCAAAACTTGAACGCTGACGCCTTCACCGCTGCCGGAAAAGCAAAACCTATAGATTCTTTTTCGCTTTGAAAAGGCGAGATAAAAAAGACAGCAACTGTATGAAAAATATGTATACTTAATGGCAATCATGCTGTATATGAACCGTAAACAATTTTGCATACATTTGCAGTAAATTTCTTTGCTTTAAATCATATTTATCAATATTCCATAAATGTTGATTTGGAACTATGACATCATAGTTCTCAAAATGGCAGCTCTCATATCCATTTTAGACCTTTAAATGGTCATATATAATTTGTTATCATTCGATTTTGGTAATTCTTTCACTTTTTTCCAAGTTTTTCAAACTCTCCACATATAGCTTGTTTGGCAGTGTGGCTACATTCCTTTTAACAACCTGTTAATAAACCTATACTTTTAATCAACACATATACACTATTATATGACACTGAACACCTATATAGAGTTTTGATAAATGTTTTTGTAGTGTAATTTTGCCGTTATTTGGCAGGTTAGTTTCTTTAAAGAGGGAGTCTGTTTGTGTAGTTCTAAGGTTTAAAGTCCCTCAAGAGGGATAAGTTCTAAGGTTTAAAGACTCTCAAGAGGGATATTCAACCACAGGAAGAGAATCCTCAAGGTGGCGTACAATTAGAATGCAGACTTCAAGCATTTAACACTAAACTTTGATTTATAAATTTGTGTTAAAACCTCTGCTAGTATATATACTGAGGGAAAAAGGTTTAGCAAGTTTTTGTTGCACCCTAGAAATAATACATTTTTTGTTGTAAAATCAAGAAACTAGTGCCATAGACACAATATTTTATTAAACACACATCAATAACAGTTGAATATCTTAATGACGTAACAAATAAATGAACGCAGGGGTCAAGCCTGTAAAGTCCCAAAATATCAGCATATCTTGTATACAGTATTATTTCATCTAAAAAAATTGCTAAACTTTTTTCCCTCAGTATATATTGGTAATATTGATTAAAGGTAATACAAATTTCTACCATAGGTTTAAACACTATAGTGGTGCAATATAATCAACATATAGTAATATATATGCAAAATCCATTTGCTTTAATTCAACTACATTCAAATGATTACTAATAATGATTTGCATGTATGCATGTAATGTAGAACAAGAGGCCCAAGAGGGCCTGTAGATGCTCTACTTGTATGATGTGATTCAAAAACATAAACATGATAGAGGCCAACCCAAGAAACATGTTTCCTATATATAACTCTTATGTAAACTTTGGATTATCGTGGCAGCCATTTTGAATATTTGACAACAATGAAAAACACAAACTTGATAGAGGCGTTCAACAGGAACATGCATATGATATTTAACTAGAATGGAATAAGTGGTAATATGTCGTTTGATAAATGTCCTTAAATTTGACCTAAGTTTAGCCATGGTGGCCATCATGGATGACTGGAGGCCCCAAAAATGCAAATCTAAGGGGGACTAGCCCAAAGATCATTGTGATAAAGTTTCATCAAAATCCTTCAAGCAGTTTCAGAGAAGATGTCATTTTTAACGTTTTCCTATATAACTCTATTTAAACTTTGGGTCGCTGTGGTGGCCATTTTGATTATTCGACGATAAAGAAAAACACAAACTTGATAGAGGCTAACCCAAGGAACATGTTTATGATATTTCACAAGAATGCAATAAGTGGTTTCGGAGGAGATGTTGTTTGAAATTTCCTTAAATTTGACCTATATTTTAGACATGGCGACCATCTTGGATGACTGGCGGCCGCAAAAAACATAAATCTGAGAGGGACTATCCCAAATATCATTGTGCTTAAGTTTCATTAAAATCTTTCAGGCGGTTTCAGAGAAGATGTAATTTTTAACCTTTTCCTACATAACTCTATGTAAACCTTGGGTCGCCGTGGCGGCCATTATGATTATTTGACGATAATGAAAAACACAAACTTGATAGAGGCTTACCCAAGGACCATGTATATGCTATTTCACAAGAATGGAATAAGTGGTTTAGGAGATGTCGTTTGAAATTTCCTTAAATTTGACCTAGTTTTAGCCATGGTGGCCATCTTGGATGACTGACGGCCTTGAAAACACAAATCTGAGAGGGACTATCCCAAATATCATTGTGCTTAAGTTTCATCAAAATCCTTCAAGCGGTTTCAGAGAAGATGTAATTTTTAACCTTTTCCTATATAACTCTATGTAAATTATGGGTCGCCGTGGCGGCCATTTTGATTATTCGACGATAACGAAAAACACAAACTTAATAGAGGCCAACCCAAGGATCATGTATATGATATTTCAGTAGAATGGAATCAGTGGTTTCAGAGGTGATGTCGTTTGAAATTACTTAAATTTGACCTAGTTTTAGCCATGGAGGCCATCTTGGATGACTGGCAGTCGCGACAAACATAAATCTGAGAGGGACTATCCCAAATCAAATATCATTGTGCTTAAGTTTCATCAAAATTGTTCTGGCTGTTTCAGAGAAGATGTAATTTTTAACCTTTTCCTATGTAACTCTATGTAAACTTTGGGTCGCCGTGGCGGCCATTTTGATTATTTGACGATAACAAAACACAAACTTGATAGAGGCTAACCCAAGGAACATGTATATGATATTTGACAAGAATGAAATAAGTGGTTTCGGAGGAGATGTCGTTTGAAATTTACTTAAATTTGGCCTAGTTTTAGCCATGGCGGCCATCTTGGATGACTGGCGGCCGTAAAAAACAAAAATCTGAGAGGGACTATCCCAAATATCATTGTGCTTAAGTTTCATCAAAATCTTTCAGGCGGTTTCAGAGAAGATGTAATTTTTAACCTTCTCTTATATAACTCTTATGTAAACTTTTGGTCGCCGCGGCGGCCATTTTGATTATTTGACGATAACGAAAAACACAAACTTGATAGAGGCTAACCGAAGGACCATGTATATGATATTTCACAAGAATGGAATAAGTAGTTTTGTATAAACTATATATTTAAAGGGACACAAGACAATCCTGAAACATAGTCGATAAATAAAACTACATCTCGATCGGGTTAATCGAGACGCCGTGAGTTTTAGTAAATATAATCTAGTTTTGCCAAGAGTACATCTAAAGTGAAAATCGTTCCCTAGACCTTCCTTTTCAACTTTCTTTTTTCGAGAAAAAGGTCGATATAAAGGGAATAGTGTAATAGTATATTGCTAACTAATATAAAAATGTCTATTGCTAACTAATATAAGAATGATCTGTATAAACTTTATATGTAACATACTCTTTAAAGGGACACAAGGAAATCCTGAATCATAATAGATAAATAAATCAACATCTCGATATGTTAATCGAGACGCCGCGATTTTTAGTAAAAACAATCTAGTATTTAAAGTGAAAATCATTCCCTAGACCTTCCTTTTTCAACTTTCTTTTTTCGAGAAAAAGGTCGATCTAAAGGGAATAGTGTAATAGTATATTGCTAACTAATATAAGAATGATCCGTATAAACTATATAACATACTCTTTAAAGGGACACAAGGCAATTCTGAATAATATTCGATAAATAAAATTAACATCTCGATCTGCGAATTTTAGTAAAAACAATCTAGTTTTGCCAAGAGTCCATTTAAAGTGAAAATCGTTCCCTAGACCTTCCTTTTTCAACTTTCTTTTTTCGAGAAAAAGGTAGATCTAAAGGGAATAGTGCAATAGTCTATTGCTAAATAATATAAGAATATCGGATTGGTTCTAGTTCAAGCTTTAACATATACAATAGTAATATTAACATTATCATTTATTCTAGTTTTGTTTCATTGTACGGCTAGTCAAGGGTAGGTAGGTAGGTTTATAGAACATTTAGAGTGTCGATTACGATAAATTGTAGAGAATAAAATTAATATATCCCGTTAGAAAAGCTCAATTTTGAACAAAGGTTTCACAAGCCGAAAGGCGTGAACGAAATTGTTCAGTTGTTAGACTAATAGTGAATTGATACCGGACATTTTACCGTAAGTGCGCCTGTCATCATTACATCCGAAAATAAAGGGGAATTCTAGAGTATAACGAGCCCAACAGTATGGGTCACTTTAATACATGTATACTCAAAATGTCCAATGTACATTATATAAGCGCATAGTGATTCATTATATATACAATGAACAATGTAACACCATGGACAGCGGTATTAAAAAAAAAAAACGCTTGCTACCTGTCAGTGATATTATCTTCCATTGTCATTTTTGATATACAGTGTTGGCCAATATGTGGTGCACAAATACGGCCATATGGTGAGCGCAGGTGAAACGATCGATATATCATGTTTTTCAAAGTAAGGGACAAGTTAAATGTCATAAATCAGATTATTTTTTTTAATATTAATAAATGATGGTGCTGGCTATATGTTTTTTCATGTTTTTTCATGTTTTTTCACTTTTTTGGTCTTCATGAATATTGTTGTAAAGTTAAATACGTGGTAAAGATAAAAGTATGTAATGTTCTTCTGTAACGATATGTACATAGAATACACCCACGAGTACATTCGTAATAGTAGAATCATTGTTTAATGTATATGACTGTGGTTAACAAGATGTTTCTATAAAATATATACATAGAGTATATTCAAGAGTACTTCCGTTATAGTTAAGTAGTATGCATATTGTTCACGTGTCCGTTGTTTTGTCTTTTTGTGTATTTGTGTTTTATATGCTGTGTGAGAAAGAAGACACACTACGTTGTTGTTTTTGTGGTGTGTATGAATACCTTCGCAACAGATAACTAATTGTTATTTAATGTTTATAATAGTTCTAAAGGGTGCCTATGCTGTGTGAGAGAAAAAAAACATCACACTTCTTTAATGGTGTGTGGTAAATATATAGATGTATAAAATTACGATCTCTATTGACGTTAAAGTTATGCTGAGTGGAAAAAAAATCATACCAACTGTTTGTTGTGCGAGTGTATATATATCTATATTAATAATTGTACATAATAGAGGCCTTTTAACGGAACAGGAATAATTTACGTCGATAGGGCGGCGACTTTTCTTGCTTATTATTTGTATGTAACATCATAATGTGTTTAATAACGTTTCCACTTTCATCCTCCATGTACTCTACCCTTTGCTTTCCCTTTAAGTTCGAAAACATATACAAATATAGTAATGGATACAACTATATGTTCGTTTAATGTGAGAGGGCTGGGAAGTAAAAGCAAGCGAGATCAAATGTTCAGTTGGCTTAAATCACAATCATATGCGATCAGTTTTTTACAAGAGACACATTTAACTAAGGAAGATGAAGCTATTTGGAAGAAGGAATGGGGAGGGGAAGCATATTTTAGTGGTAATAATACAAATAAAGAAGGCATCTGTATATTAATAAATCCAACATTTCGATTCAACCTTATAAAATATACGGACGTAGTTAGTGGTAGAATTCAAGCTTTGGAAATAAGTGTTGACGACAAAGAATTAACATTAATAAACATATACGGCCCGAACGTAGACGAAGCATCTTTCTTTGAAAAATTAGAAACCTTTATTTTACAAAATGACGAAAATTCCTTTATACTTGGCGGCGATTTTAATACAGTTTTAGACATAACACTGGATAAAAAAAATGGCAGACAAGACACGCATAAAAAATGTAGGGAAAAAATTAACTCAATTGTAAATACAAACAATCTTGTAGATATTTGGAGACTTTTTAACCCAAAAAAACTTCAATATACATGGCATTCAAATACTAAACCACCAATATTTAGTAGGTTAGACTTCTTTTTAATATCTGATAATCTGGTAAATTATTCAAATAAAAGTGTTATAAAACCCGGTTATAAATCGGATCACTCCATTACTATCATAAGCTTTGACTTTGTAAAAATAATTAAAGGACCTGGATACTTTAAAATAAATAACAGTCTTTTATTAAAAACTGAATACCAAAGTGTCATAAGAAATAATATTCAACAAATTGCAGAAATAAACAAAGATTCAAACCCGAACACTTTATGGGAAATACTTAAAGGCACAATTAGAAACGAAACAATAAAATATGCTACAACAAAAAAAAGATTGGATCGCGAAAAAGAGAGTAAATTGATATTAGATATACAGAACATAGAACATAAACTTCAAATAGTACTAAATGATAATGATATAGAAAATACAAAAATCGAATTAGAGAATAAAAAAAAAGAAATGAATGAACTGATAGATACAAAAGTAAAAGGAATAATAATACGTTCAAAAGCACAAATTATAGAACAAAGTGAAAAAAATACAAAATACTTTTCAAATTTAGAAAAAAAGAAGGCAGAGAGAAAATCAGTATCAAAATTAATCGTAAATAATAAACTAATTATGAATCAAAAGGAAATACGAGGCGCACAAACCGATTTCTATTTTAATCTTTACAAAAAAAGAGAAACAACATCCTCTAAGTACGACTTTTATAATAAATCAATGAACACTCTGAATGAAACAGATAAGATTAAATGTAATGGGCTACTAACTGAATATGAAAGTGCTATAGCTCTTAAACAAATGAGCAATAATAAAAGTCCAGGATCGGATGGCATCACAACCGAGTTTTATAAAATATTTTGGAACGACATCAAATTATATCTCTTAAAATCACTTAATTACTCTCTGCAAATTAATAACATGACAGAATTACAAAAACAAAGCATTATAACTCTTCTACCTAAACCAGGGAAAGATACGGCTTATATAGAAAATTGGCGTCCAATCAGTCTCTTAAATGTCGATTATAAGATAGCTACAAAATCCATAGCAAACAGAATAAAAATGGTTTTACCATCATTAATAGACAGTTCACAAACTGGTTTTATAAAAGGTAGATACATAGGTGAGAATATAAGGTTATTATTTGAAGTATTAGACCATGTTGAAGACTACAATAAATCGGCATTGTTATTTTTCTCAGATTTCGAAAAAGCGTTCGACAGTTTGAACCAAGAGTTTATTCTTAAATGCTTGAAACATTTTAATTTTGGTGACTCTCTGATAAATTGGGTAAAAATGTTTTATACAGATGCTAAAAGTTGTATTATTAATAACGGATTTATTTCTGACTTTTTCCCAGTAGAACGCGGTGTTCGCCAAGGATGCCCCTTGTCCCCATATTTATTCATTATTTGTATTGAGCTTCTATCTTATGAAATAACAGATAACAAAAATATTAAAGGAATAGTTATAAATGATCAAGAAATTAAACAAACTTTATTCGCAGATGATGCATCGTTTCTCACAGATGGAACAAGGAAATCTTTTGAAACCTTAATGGATGTTATAAATAATTTTACAAATATATCAGGACTCAAATTAAATGACTCCAAATGTACAGCGTTAAGGGCAGGCTCTCTGAAAAACTCGGATTTTAAATATTGTCCAAAAAATAAATTTCATTGGTGTTCTGATCAGGCAAAAGCACTAGGAATGTATTTTCATACAAATAGAAACAATATAATAGCCTTAAATTTAGATCCGAAGGTAGAAGAATTCAAAAATTGTTTGAAAAGCTGGCAGCACAGAAAACTTACGCTACTAGGAAAAATTACTGTCATAAAATGTTATGCATTCCCAAAAATTATATATCCTCTAACGGTTCTGCCTAACCCTCCAAAAGAAAAGATCAAACAAATTAACGATGTAATGTTCTCATTTTTATGGGATAATAAACCAGATAAAATAAAAAGGAAAACAATTATTCAGGATTATGAAAATGGAGGAATAAAAATGATTGACATAACTAAATTTCATAATGCATTAAAAGCAAACTGGATAAAACGAATACTAGATAATAAAAATAACGGCAAATGGAAAATATTTTACACCAAAGAATTAAACAAAATCGGAGGACAGCTCTTATTAGATTGCAATTTAAATAAAGCATGTATTCTTAAATTATTTCCAAAAGACAACTTTTATAGAGATATTATATTAGCATGGAATGAAATAAAAGAAAATAAATATAACGAAAATGTTAGTCAAGAAATAATATGGAATAATTTTAATATCAAAGCAGGTGGGCATACTATTTTCTACAATGATTGGTTAGAAAGAGGAATTAAACTATTAGAACAAATTTTTGACTATAGAAAAAAAGAGTTTTATACATTTCAGGAAATAAGCGAATTATATCAAATACCAAACAAAGACTTTTTAAAATACTCCTCGATAATAGCAAGTATACCTAAAGAATGGAAAGAAAAGATAAAACATGAAGATATTAATGCAGAAAGAAATAAAAGTTTCCTAAATAAATTTCTTAATACTAAACAATCAAATAAATTCTTATACAATGTCCAGATACAAAAAGATACAGAAATTGACATGGAAATAAAACCACAAAAAAAATGGGAAAACATGTTTACAGATATAGAATGGAAAGACGTCTATATCACACCAATAAAATCGACAATAAATATAAAATTAAGGAACTTTCAATATAAATATTTAATGAGAATAATACCCACAAATAAATCGCTATTCAGATACAAAATCGTTCACTCAAGTCTATGCGAATGGTGCAATATGAACATAGAAAGCTTAAATCATCTTTTCTGGGAATGTATGCATATTCAACAATTTTGGAATGAGCTGCACATATTGTTAAATACGTTAAACGTAAACATCGATTTCAATCTAAGAACCGTCTGTTTCGGAATTCAAAGACAAGAACATGCTATAGATATGAAGAATTTCATTATTTTAAGTGCGAAATATTTTATATCCATTAACAAATGTTTAAAATCCTTGCCCGAATCAAACAAATTCAAGAAATATTTATTAAGACAAATAGAAATAGAAAAGCAAATAGCGATGAACCACGACAAATTAGACAGGCATGATATTAAATGGCGAAACTTCCAATAATAAACTGGTATTAATTAAAGTACGATATAATACAATACCAAAAACAACAAAAGGGAAAGCAAAGCAACTTTCTTTTCTGTCCGAATTCTCTTCTCTTCTTTTTAGTCTCCATATTCTTCTTTCAAACCTTACATAATTCTATTACCAACTGCATACTAAAATATACTCTTCTATACTTTCAATAACTCGGAGGTAACTCTCTTTTTAATAACCTTCGTCTGTAAACAAGAACATTATTTCATCATAAATATAAACTGTAGTTTAAATAGTATTTATTATATACCATATGTGCATGTATAATGTATCAAATGGATGATGAAATAAAACATTGTATAACAAAAATAAGTAGTTTTGGAGGAGATGTCTTTTGAAATTTCCTTAAACTTGGCCTAGTTTTAGCCACGGCGGCCATCTTGGATGACTTGCGGCCGCGAAAAACAAAAATCTGAGAGAGACTATCCCAAATATCATGCTGATTAAGTTTCATCAAAATCCTTCAAGAGGTTTCAGAGAAGATGTAATTTTTAACCTTTTCCTACATAACTCTATGTAAACTTTGAGTCGTCGTGGTGGCCATTTTGATTATTAGACGATAACGAAAAACACAAACTTGATAGAGGCCAACCCAAGGAACATGTATATGATATTTCACAAGAATGGAATGTGGTTTCGGAGGAGATGTTGTTTGAAATTTCCTTAAATTTTACCTAGATTTAGCCATGGCGGCCATCTTGGATGACTGGCGGCCGCAAAAAACATAAATCTGAGAGGGACTACCCCAAATATCATTGTGATTAAGTTTAATCAAAATCCGTCAAGCGGTTTCAGAGAAGATGTCATTTTTAACCTTTTCCTATATAACTCTATGTAAACTTTGAGTCGCCGTGGCGGCCATTTTGATTATTCGACGATAACAAAAAACACAAACTTGATAGAGGCCAACCCAAGGAACATGTAAATCATATTTCAGTAGAATGGAATAAGTGGTTTCGGAGGAGATGTTGTTTGAAATTTCCTTAAATTTGACCTAGTTTTAGCCATGGCGGCCATCTTGGATGACTGGTGGCTGCGAAAAACACAAATCTGAGAGGGACTATCCCAAATATCATTGTGATTAAGTTTCATCAAAATCCTTCAAGTGGTTTCAGAGAAGATGTCATTTTTAACCTTTTTCTAAATAACTCTATGTAAACTTTGAGTCGCCATGGCCGCCATTTTGATTATTCGACGATAACGAAAAACACAAACTTGATAGAGGCCAACCCAAGGAACATGTATATGTTATTTCAGTAGAATGGAATTAGTGGTTTCGGAGGAGATGTCGTTTGAAATGTCCTTAAATTTGACCTGGTTTTAGCCATGGCAGCCATCTTGGATGATTGGCGACCGTAAAAAACACAAAATCCTTCAAGCGGTTTCAGAGGAGATGTCGATTTTATAAAATTGCTAACAGATGGACGACGGACGAAAAGTGATCGCATAAGCCCTCCTGGCCTTTGGCCAGTAGTGCTAAAAACTAACGGGACGCTGCAAGTTTTAAAAGAAGATAACTGCTAGCGGGGCATAAGCCTGTCGTATAACATATCTGGGGCCCCGTTTTATTAAAGATCTTACGATAAGTCTAAAATTTAAAATCATTCACTTTTTTCACCTAAGCATTCAATGTAGACAATTATGTGTGCACGTAGTGCAGAAATATCACATGTATACATAAGAAAAATGAAATGAAATTACTTCATTTGAAAAATGTAATTTATAGTGTCAAAGCATTAAAATAACAAATTAATTTACGATCAAAATGGTCATTAGCTGTTTCATAAAACAGGGCCCTGGTCCTTAGTTAGACATTAGTTAATTTAATAATTTTACTACATAACTCTATGTAAACAAAGATGGCCGCTGGGAGCCATGGTTAACGTAGAATCAAACCGATTTTCGACAAGGACCAACATCATGTCATGCTGATCATTTTAGAAAAAGTCACATATCAATATCACTTATAGTTTTCAAGAAGTAGTCGCTACAAACTTGTTTTTTAAAACTATATTTTTAGCTTTAGTGGCCATCTTGGATTTCACATCAACATAAATTTTTGCTAGGATCAACTAGACTTCATGGGCAACATTTCTGTAAAGTTTCATAAAAATCCATCCAGTAGTTTCAGAGGAGTAGTTGCTACAAAAAAACGTTTACGGACAGACGGATGACGGACACCACGGCATAAGCTCTGCTGATCTTTGATCAGTAGAGCTAAAAATTATATGAGTTGGAAAGTTATGGGCCTTTTTAGATGTATTAATTGGATGATGTTGACCCTTAACCTGCTACATATATATAATGAACTGTTCCTTCTTTCAATTAAGACCATTCCATTTATGTGACAAAGGGGTGTTTTGTGGAAAGTGACTGAGCAGCCGGACATTGTAGCCTGTGATCTGGGTTTACAATGGACGCAAAGGCTATTATAGTCGTGCTCCCTGATCAACCTGCGAATTACTCGCAGGCTGATCTGCGAATTACTCGCAGGCTGATCTGGGTTTACAATGGACGCAAAGGCTATTATAGTCGAGCTTAGTGGGTAATATCCGTAGACTGTTAAGAAAAAAAAACAATAAACACGCTAAAGCTAATATACATCGCAAGCATACTGTATTGAAAGCATGATGGATAGTGTTACATTTTCTTTGTTATTCTGGAAAATTCAATGTCTCCACATGAATTATTTATCCATCAGCAGAACAAATGATTATCATTATTACAACATGCCTTTATTGGAGCCAGGGCGCGGTGAAAACCAGATCAATATTGAATCATAGGGTGATTATTTCTAAATATAGTTCACTGCACCATTTCATTTCAGCCTACAGCTGGTTGTTATACATGACTTAATTAAATCATAATGGCTATCCTGTATTTAATTTTCTGCTGCCATTTACAATGGTTTTGATAAATATCATATTTGACCTAGCTAAACATATATATCACATATTTGACCTAGCTAAACATATATATCAGGTGTGTCCGTCAGTTCCTCCCTCAGTTGTGAGAATCATAACTCCTATGGTTTTATATTCTGTACTGACAGACTATGGTTTTATATTCTGTTCCGACGGCTAATGGTTTTAAATTCAATGCTGTCCATGGTTTAAACCATAAGGGATAAGATTCTCACAGCTCACTTAACGTGGTCAGATAATTAACTTTCATACCCCATCCAACCCCTTCTCCATGAAGCAAAAGCGGTGTTGCCTGGGGTATGAAATAAAACCCTTAATTTTGGCTTAAAAAGTTGGCATATTGTAAAATTAAAACATTTAATAGGTAATGTTAAACAGGTTATGCCATTCTTTTTTTTAAACATGTTTTATTGTCGAAATATCCGTTAAAAAATACTGCTAATATCAGGGGTCACGCGATTAGGCGAAGTCGCTAAAAAATTCGCTTTAATTTGGCCGACTTCGCTTTTTTATTCATGTGGGGCGAAATTTGAGTCGCCGTCATTTTCAGCAAATTCGGGTCAATTTCGGCAATTTCAAATGTGATTAACTCATAATAAACAAAAGCCTCTAAAATACACAATCAGCGCGTGTATCACACGTACCTTATTTAATCCCATTACCATTAAATAACAACCCGACTCTTATCTAATCAGGGCAATAGCCTAATTATCAATCTTTATCGGCTTGCCTAAGGCGAGATGAGAATATCAACCGCCATGTTTGCTCGTTAGGCGATCACGTGATTAGATCATGTGGGGGGGGAATCATGTGCGCATTCTATTTAAGTAAACCAATCAAAGCTGTCGTATTTTTTCGTTTGATGAATAATTAAAAATCGTACTACAAAACACTGCGCAAGGGCGGGTTTATGATTATGATTGACAACGAGATACCTTGAAAAAATCTCCCACGACAAATAAATTTAAAAGACAGTGTATATAAATTATATGATTGACATCGGCACAGTTGTAAAGAACCTTTAATAAGTAAAACTTCGATTGTGGGTTTTATTGAGGCTAATTATGTAATAAAGAAATGTGTTTGGTATAAAGAGAGTTTGTTTGTGATTGTTTGATTGACGAGAGAAATCAGCGGAAATGTATTCAATGCGGGTATGCATGAAAACTAAGTTTGGGGTAATTATCGAATAATTAGTATTTTTCAATAAAAATGAAACGAAGTGCATTCTGTCAAGTTGGTTAGGGTTGAAAATGCATGAAGTTATACGATTTCAGTTGGTATGTTCAAGACAGAAAGGGTTTTTGGCAATGTTCACTTTGAAGTTTGTAAGGCCGTGGGAAAATAATAATAATAACAAAATGATAATAATAATACATGCTTTATTAGTATTATGCATTATTTTAGTTATTATAATAGTAATAATACCAATACAAATAATTAATAAAATAACATGCAATTGGTTAAGAATTGGATAACTCGATATTTAATCGCCCGTCTCATGTCGACCGACCTCAAGTCTCCCTGTTCTGAAAAACTTCTCCCTGTTTTGACTGGAGGGAGAAGTCACTTCTCCCTATTTTTGGAGTCTGGCTTGACCCCTGTAATATAAGCTTTTCCATTGCTTAATGAAATTAAGTCGTGACACATAATGTATCGTAATAAATCGTCTTCATCTCAGAGGCATAGCTGTGTCTAAATCAATGTGTAGGCACAATGTCTAGCGGGGTCCGGGGGCATTCCCCACCTGGATTATTTTTTTAAAAGGAAGCCAAATCCTGCATTCTGACGTTATTTTAAGCAGCAAACAATATATGTTTTTAACCCAAGATTTCAAGCTTTTTTAATCTGCGATTTCACAAAAACATCAGAACAGAACAAAATAACATATATTAATATGAACATACATGTGATACCTCACAGTGTGAGATGAAATCTCACGGAATTCTAACCCTCCTCCCGACCCACGGATTTGTGTGAAAAACTCCCGTAAAATTGCTAAAATCGAATAGATTTTTCGAAAATCATCGGTCTATTTCCTTTGTTTGGTATATATTTGCGTAAAAGCCAACTTGATGTTATTGTCTCGCGATTCGCAAGACCATCATGTGACATACCTGGATTTGACCTGGATCATAGCCTGGGGGGAAAGTGGTGTGAAACTGTTATTTGCAAACAGTTTATTGGCTTAATTGATCTTATCAAAGGATTAGCAGCACACTTATGAAGTCTTTAATGATGTTTGTAATTAAACAGGTTCGATACGACTTGAAACAAATTGCCGGTGGCATTTATTTAGAAGTTGAAAATGAATGTTTGTTAAAGGTGACACAGTAATTATCGGATAGCGAAAACGAAAGTAGACTTTGTCGGCATGAATCTGGTGAGTATGTATGATTTAATTAAAACAATGAATGAATTTTATAAAGATTTATTATTCAAAAGGAGTTCCGCGATTGATGTACGTTGCTTTAGTTCGATGTTTGATTTCAAAACAAAGTGTTGACTGATGAGGAAGATCCAGTCAGACAGCCGTGGCAACCTCAGTGCAACCTCTGCTGTTCACAGCCTCTTCAATGTGAAAATAAACAATAGCCGTATGCTATGAGTATAGACCAAGCAGTGAACTTGTGAGGAAGTGTAAGGGTGTGTGCAACTAAGTTCAGGACAGTTAGTGGAAGTTCACTGTTTTAAAGTCACGGCTGTGAGAGTGTTCAAGAGTTGACACTTATATTTATAGTGTTAGATGACCTTACATGTTTATATTGTTTAAAAAAAAATAAAAAATTATTCATTCTTGTTATCTCCCCTGACATCAATGCAGAAACTTGTTTAAACGTGTATTTTTAGGTAGTTGTTTATGGAATTTGGGTAAAAAATACTGCTCGCCTGCTAAAAATAGACCGCGAAAAAAACTCCTAGATTTTTGCATGAATCTCCCTTAAAAAAATCACTAAACTACCAGATTGAGGTCCTGAAAGTATCACATGTTTGTACATGTATGAATACTTATTTTCTCTAAATCTTTCGAAACCTTGCAAAATCACGGCAAATGAAATAGTTACTATTAATGCGTAGGTCTGTAACATATCTCAGAAAAATTCCATGTTTCTGCATTTGGTGGAGGCAAACACATATGTAACACACTCAATGTACATTTGCATGTCTTTGTGAATGTGAAAGAGCGCCAGAAAAGAGAGCCTGTCACTGCTCATTGTCGACCGCAATAATCTTTTGCAAGACGCTGATGTTGGTGGCATGGTCAGAAGCCCTGTCAATATGCTGTTTATACATGGGTACAAGTCCTTATTAGTTTGTTTTAACGTTTCTCGTATCCTTTGTGGGGCTGCATTTGGATATATCCCATTTCACCTTCCAACTCGCCAACTGATTGATACCTGTTCATATGTCCTTTACATCTGTAGAATACGCAGCATAAATCTATGTTGCCATTTCAGGCTGTAGATCGGCTACTTTAGCTGGTAGTAAATAGTCGGCCGAATAACGCTCTGCGTTTTTTAGTATTCGAGTTTTTATCTCTTGTAGCAACTGATCTGAAAAGACGTTGTACACTGTAACCCGCAAATAATCAGAGGGTGTTTCAAAGTCGGTATTGGCTCGGTGTTGCTGTCTGTCTGCCCTCCTTGGGTTGCTGGGCTCAATTTGGAAATTCCGTGCAATGCTAGATGCTTTCCCTTATAATGTATTCCAAATCAAAGGGTCAGCTCGTTCGCACGACCTGACCATCGTGCTTCAGGGTTCTGAGCTTGGTTCGTTGGTCCATCTGCTCTTTTGATACAGCGTCCTGTGCTAGCTTGTCCGTAAAGGCAGATAATCGTTTCGCAGAGTAATCAAAGACGAATCCGATGTCCTGAGCTGTTGATATTTCACTTTATTTAACATGAAAATAAGTTTTTTGAAAGTCTCGTAGAATCTCTCAAAATCTCGCCAAAATCGCCACAAAGTTTGGGGTGATAACTTTGCGACGAATTTAAAGTTTTAAACGTCCTATTTTCCCCAGCCCCTGATTCTTGATCCGTGTAGCATAGCATAGCGAAGAAATCAGAAGCGGGCCGTGTGACCGAGGCTATAGTAGAGAGTGTTCGGTTCTGAAAGACCGCGAGCGAAAATAGTTTTTTTCTTCTGAAAAGACCACAAGTAAAAACTGGTTTGATCTGACCATACCTCTCCACTTTTCTTCTGAAAAGACCACAAGTAAAAACTGGTTTGATCTGACCATACCTCTCCATTCCATGCCCCCGTCAGTTTTTATTGCATTTCTTGCATTTTTATATTTTTTATTTCTGGGGACAGTGAGTAGGCACGTGCCTACAGTGCCTATAGGCAGCTATGCCACTGCATGATCTTTAACAGACATCTAAAATAAATGAATCGTTTTCCAATATCATCACCGTCTTCTGAGCGGATCAAGTGTCTCTAATAATTCACTCAGAAAGTATATAGATTTGAACTGGAGAATGTAATTCAAGAAAGGTATATAAATTGTACAGACATATCTGTCAAGCTTCCTGCTGGAAAAAAAACAACTGAAGCAAATATATTTCAGTGAAAATATGAAATAAATCATGTATACATTATTTTGTACATGAAATAAGAAGGATAAATTTATAGAACTAACTGAAGTCTGCATCAAAAAAAGCATAAGGTGGAAGCATGCTCTGGTTAAAACATGGATTTTTGTGACAAATATAGACCCTGATCAGTTGCAGAGGAAGTGTACTCTGATCAGGGTTAACACTACTCCTATTTCTTTAAAATATATCTAAAAACTGTTAATAAAATCTACCAAGATGACCGTCAATAATAGATATATATACCGTAGCATATTTCACTCATATTTAAAGCAATATTGACCTTGACCCCAGTGACTTTAAATGTAACCCTAAACTTCCTTTCCAAATAAGCTTCCTACACACCAAGTTTTGTTCAAATATCTCATTTTTAACTGAAGTTATCGCCTGGAGGATTTTTTTCTTTTTTAATAACAATCCTGTGCTTCCTCTTCATGAGCTGCACCTTGTGGTGAAGTTTCGTTAAAATCCTTTAAGGGAAACTTTAAGTTATTGCCTAGAAACCGTGAGTCTATAATCCCGCCAGCCAGGCCGTTAACTGACATACTCCATTTTAGTCACCGTTGGAACATGGTTAACTATTTGTAGAGCAATCGATGCCCTCTACTGGTTTCCATAAAACTTGGGAGCTTTTATTTAGACTTTGTTCTTCTACATAGGGCTTAAATATAGTATTGGTGCAATATAATCAAGTTCAACCATTAATAACATGGTTTTGAACTATTGAAACTAGAACAATCGCTGAAGGTGATGAATACACTTGCCGGTGATGGGCAAAATCAAGAGTAATAAATGTCTAAAATATCTGTTAATTTTTTAATGTGAAAGAAATTCTAGGTAAAACTAAGGTCCTTAATTCTGGGGAAAAAATTGCAGAATCGAAAAACCAATAACGCAGAGACACATCATATCATCACGTGTGAACTGTCTGTCAGGTGTAATAACAATCCATGAAAAGTGTTAAAGTTAAAGCCACATGCAGGTCAAATAAAGGGCCATAATTCTGTAATAAATTAGGCATCAAAAATGTGTTATGTAGAAGGACATAAGGTAATCAGTTGTTACGTGTACATAAAGTTTGGGAGTAATCAATTCGAAAATATTTGAGAAAAAATGTGTTAACAGGTCATTATACAATATTAGAGTGGAAAATACTAAGTCAAACAAAGGGCCATAATTCTGTAATAAATTACTATTATAAGGCAATCAATGATGGGTGAATGTAGAGGGAAATAAGGTCATCAGTTGCTATGTGTACATGAAGTTTGGGAACAATCAATTCGAAAATGTTTGAGAAAAATTGTATTAACAGGTCATTATACAATATTAGAGTGGAAAATTGTAAGTCAAACAAAGGGCCATAATTCTGAAATAAATTAGGCAATCAATGATGGGTGATGTACTGGGACTTAAGGTCATCAGTTGTTATGTGTATATTAAGTTTGGGAACAATTATTTTCAAAAATGTTTGAAAAAAAAATGTATTAACATGCCATGATACAATATTAGAGTGAAAAATTCTAAATCAAACCAAGGGCCATAATTCTGTAATAAATTAGACAATCAATGATGAATGATGTACAGGGACATAAGGTCATCAGTTGTTATGTGTACAAAGCGTTTGGGAACAATCAATTCGAAAATGTTTGAGAAAAATTTTTTTTTTTTTTTTTTCAGCCCTTCTACAAGGCCCATTTATTTGGCTATTAACAACATGGATAATAATATGCTAATATGAGAGTTATACAAGATTTTACAAAATCAATAAATGTAATCCATAAATACTCTCATACTCTTTCACTCCTTTTTGTAAAAACTGCTGTCAATCTTATAATGTCTTAAAGCATTTTTTTAATGGACCTTCTCTTAATCCTGTAAAAGAAATAGAAAAAAAAGAAAAAAAAAGGGATACTCTGTGTGCACGGTTATCCATATAATACAATATCAATAATATGTTACATTATGGAAGATGTTATTGTCAGGGTCTAGTCACATGTCTTGTTTGTTACAATAGTAGATCTTTTACTTATTAATCTATTTATATAAAAAAAAATTAACCTTTGTTTTATGAGAGCCCGTATATAACACAAGTTATGTGGAAGGGACTAAACTGGTGTTTATTAAATTTAATCTTGTAATAAAGTTTTGTATTTGTTCCAATTTTTTTCAAAGGTTTTTAAGGTATTATCTTTAACTGCTATATATTGTTTTGCCCTGAAGGAGTGTTTAAGTCTGTTGTGAAGTGCAGTAATAGATAATGGAGAAGTTAGTTTTTTGGCCGAGAAAATATAGTATTTAATTTCTAATATGATATTCAAATCAGCTAGTATATATTGTTCTCCTATATTAAATATAAATAATTCTTCAATAAAAGGCAAAGTAATATTGTTCCTTATAAACCATGATTGTATTTTTTGAAGAAATGATCTTGTTGAAGGACATGTCCAGAGTAAATGAATAATACTTTCCTCTTGATTACAGTAAAGACATAATGAGCTTGGGACAGCTTTAATTATTTTCAAGTATTTCCTTGTTGGTAAAATTCTATGATTAATTCTGGCTTGAAACCATTGTAAGGTTGAACTATATTTATATTTGAAAGGTGATAAGAATATGTCTTTCCATGTTTCCTCTGAAATATTATAAATTTGCTCCCATTTAAATTTTGAACTGGGTACTTCATCATTATTATTTAGAACATTGTAAAAATGTTGGCATTCTTTTAGGGATTTAAAATATATATTTATAGTTGTGGGTAAAATAGGATTTTGCATTTTTTTATTGTTCATAGTTATGCAATTTGTCTTTGCTGATTTTTTTATAGCTTGAATTATTCCATGAAACTGTAGAAAGTTGGTTTTTAGGTTGTATATTTTTTTAAATTCTGTTTCTGTTAAAAATTCTCCTTTTTCTGACACTAAATCATTAATAAAATATATACCTTTTTCATTCCATAGCTGATTTATTATGGGTTTTCCACCTACTAACAAATTATTATTTTGAAATATTGAAAAAAATGTGTTAACCCCTAACCCGCTACATATATATAATGGACTGTTCTTTCTTTGAATTAAGACCATTCCATTTATGTGACAAAGGGGTGTTTTGGGGAAAATGACTGATCAGCAACCTGCATTATAAACCGTGATCAGCCTGCGAGTTACTCGCAGGTTGATCTGGGTTTACAATGGACGCAAAGGCTATTATAGTCGTGCTTAGCGGGTTAAGGGTTAACATGTCATTATACAATATTAGAGTGGAAAATTCTAAGTCAAACAAAGGGCCATAATTCTGTAGTAAATTAGGCAATCAATGATGGGTGAATGTAGAGGGACATAAGGTCATCAGTTGTTATGTGTTCATGTCGTTTGGCAACAATCAATTCGAAAATGTTTGAGAAAAAATATGTTAACAGGTCATTACAGTATTAAAGTGGAAAATTCTAAGTGAAACAAAGGACCATAATTCTGTAGTAAATTAGGCAAACAATGATGGGTGGTGTAAAGGGAAATAAGGTCATCAGTTGTTATGAGTATATGAAGTTTGGGAACAATCCATTCAAAAGTGTTCGAGATATGGAAGTATCAAAAGCGACGGGACAAAAATGTGTTATGGGACGCGCCTTTGGGGACAAGGTGATTCCTATATAGCCCCCACTTCACTTTGTGAAAGCGGGGGTATAATAATTTGTATTAATAATGATTTGCAAATACATGTGTGGAAGTATTACGAGTTTTAAAAAAAGAAGTTGCTGTGTGTCCCTTTTAAACTATGTATCTGCTTAAACAACATACCATTTATCTGTCATATGATATATAATATCCAATCGGCTATCATTTGTATTTAATAACATATATACACAACATACAGGCTGCACCAGGCAAGAAAGAATGCTGTATTTTTGTTATTTTTCAGTATTACTATTTTCAGACTAGCCGCATGGAAAGTAAATTTTGAGCATGTTTTTAAGCATGGTACAGCCGATGCCATGTAAACTCTGTGGTAAAGGAACAGTTCTACATGTATATGCTAAACACAAAATTTAATAAAGTTGTTATACTGACACATGTATGTACTGTTTTTACAGAGATTGTAGCATGGTCACTGACATTTCCTAAATGTATTTGCACAGTTGTGAATAATTTAACTGAAAATAACACCTGTCAGAATGACTGCTGCACTTTAAGTAATAGATAAAGTATGGTCTCATAGAGTTGGTTGATTTAAACTTAAATAAAACATGGAGATGGGCGTAACCCATCGGAGTGTTTAAAATCAATCAACTCGATGAGGTCATACTCTATTTGTTTTGTAGCATGTCCATTTCACCTGTCTCTAACTTCCGATAACAGGTAGTTAGAATACAACAGTCCTTCTGACAGATGTCATGGTCATTAAATGATTTACAACTGTGCAAATACAAAAGAAATGTCAGTGACCATGCTACAACTACCAATAAAAGGATACACTGCAATCTACCTCTATAAGAGGAGACACTATTATTAGGGGAAATACAGTAATGAGAATCGTATATAGAAAAGTAACAGGATGCCGCTAGTTTAAAAAAGTTTGCCGTGTGTCCCTTTAAGTGCAAATGTTGTTTGAGTGATCACTATGGCTAGTCTATAGTCATAATCATAGTGATAAGATGTTACTTCCTGATGTTAAAACATATGGCCAATAGTGTTTACATTATCCCTGCATGGCTAGTACTGTTTACAGTCATGTATTGTTTATAATTTTATTATAAACTATCCATCCATCACATGCTGTCAGGAAGTATCTTTGTATCAGTATATACATTCAAGTTTCAAATCTTCTCACCTGAGACTCACTGCTGCAGGTTCGAATCCCACTGGGTACTGGACTTGTATGCGAGAAAGTGTTAATTCTTACAGATGGCGGGGCCCCGGAGGTATACAGTACTGGTTGAACCGTTCTAGCCCGGAAAAAGTGGGTGGTCTTCATTCACCACAAAAAAATCGACTGTCACATATATAGCCTAAAATGAGCTGAAAACCGTTCAATCATCAAGTTTCAAATAATTCTCTAATATAGAATATATGCTGATGTGTTTTGCGAAAACAAGTTAATTGTGTTAATGAATGTTGTTTATAGGTTATTTAAAGCCGTTCCAGAGAGAGGGGAAGGATACACAGGAAATCAGGAACCTTCCTTAAAAAGAAAGTCAGTAGGGAAACAGGAAACACATAAATTTCTAAATTTTATGTTTAACAGTACCAGCATGATTTAATTTCAATATTTTTAGTATTTATTTTACCTTTTTAATCTGCCATATTCAAATGTTTCTATTCGAAACAGTAAAATGAAAATTTATCAATTGTAAGAAACATTGCACATTGTAGTCTTAAATAAAATTATGTCAGGGCCTCAATAAATATTTTCCACAGTAGAGGATTAACAAGTTTGTGATCGTCTCTAGCTGTAAAATGTCCGTGATCTTTTGATTCTGGTGTGATGTCTTTAAGACAGTAGCATCATTGAAAAGGGGCATCAATGGTGTTTTTGAACATTTTTTTACAGCCAGCAAGGAAATTGGATGTAATTGAAAAATGAATGCTAAATTGGGTAGGGCTATTGGTTACTTAGAAACAGAAGTACTGGACTGAGAGAACTGAAATGAATTGGATTTTATAGTCGCACCAACAGCTAAGGTCATATGGCAACTTTCAAGCTTACATTGGTGGAGTAAACCCCAGGTGCCCCTCCGGGCAATTTTCGTGCATGGGCGGGCACCTGGGTATAACCAGCAACATTCCACAAGCCAGCTGGATAGCTTCCTCACATAAAGATTCCTAGGCCCCTGAAGGATCGAACCCACAGCGATGAGTGGCAAATGAGAGACTCTAACCACTCGGCCATGGACGTCCCTTGGACTGAGAGAAGAATTTAACAAGGGCACCGCTTAGAGGGGCATATACGCCCGTCATTCCATTGTTGTAGACCTAATGAATTGAAAGTTATTAGCCACAACCACTTGTAAAGGCCAAGGTTTAAGAAGTTCCAGGTTAAACATTTTTCAAAGGGAAGTAATTAAAAAAAACATGAATGAGAGTTTTTAAACCTTTTTCAGAATTATTCATTGGATCATGCTGAAGACGTGTACAGTTTCATTGCTATGTAGACCTAATACTTTAAATGTTATTACATAGCTACAATCACTTGTAAAATGCAAGGTTAAGTCCCAACTTAAACCACTTTTGTCAAAAGCGAAACAATTCAAAATGAATCAGAAAGTTATGGGCCTTCAAATATCAGATGTATTCAATAGATCATGCTGAAAATGTGTATAAAGATACATCGTTGTAGACCTTATACTTTGAAAGTTACAAGCCAGGATAAGTTGTCGGACAGACAAGACGGACAACGCCAACAATTAATACGTCCCTACGGGCGTATCATAATACGTCCCTTTGGGTGTATACAAAGAAACACTCAACACATTTATGCACACTTGAAATTCAACTTCTTGTATCAACCTCAGTTTCAAACCACTGAACAAAGAAAATCAACAAACAGTTGCAAACAATTATTATAAACTGGAAATTCAAGAGTATATCATTAAAAGACCTTACTGCAATTTCACTATTAAAAGTAAATATAGTTTCAACTTATTTAAAGTAAATATAGTTTCAACTTCGAGGAAGTTAACAAATTTAAAAAATATCGCCTTTATAGCAAAGTTTTTGAAGAAATTATTATGCCAAACAAATCATGGACATGGACATAGCGAAGATATGGTGTTGAAATAAAGTGTCAGGAGGATAGTCATTTGTAAAAATATGAGATATAAAATAACTTAAAGGGACTGGAGGCGAACTTGAAGATTGACTGGTGTCAATTCAAAAACAACTGAAAACCTTCATATTGTCAGTGCTCAAGAAATAGGATAGCCCGACGCCCGGGGCTCCTCGAAATCCATTCCGGGCCTGTCTCATTTTGCAGACGAGGAGCCCGTCGGGCCTTACTGAAGAAAAAAAAAAATCCCCAAAAAAATCAATTTTACTGGATCTCAAGCTCAAGTTCCTCAAGACAAAATACTCCCATGTGTATTGTGAACTGTGAAAATACTTGCAATAAAGTAATTAAAATGTGTTATACACACATTGAAACAATAAGAAGTTTGAATATTTTGCCTGGCTTCGTGTCGGCAGTTTGGCACAACTTTGAGGTCGACAATTGTTGACATAAAACTCATTATTCTGCTATTAGGGTTGTGTTTTCTTTCCTTAGTGATAAGAAATACTGTTTTTGTCATTAAAAACACACTAATGCATGAAAAAAAAATCTTTATTGATGGTATTTCGATTGAATGTTTGTGAAATGTTCGGGCCGTAAAAGTGCGGTGTCGTAGTAGTTCGAATGGTACATAATTTCGGATATATATATTTTATTTTTTTTATTGTTTTTTACATAATCAAATAAGAAAAACTGTCCTTTACAAATACCTGTTGGTTGAAAGAAAAATATATATACTGTATATGTATAAATACAGATATAAAGTATATTTCTATTCATTATTTAAGGTGTAAGGAGTTCCTGGAAGTGGAATCCTTCTTTTAAATGAATTCTAGTCTAGGCTCCTAATTCTTTACTTGGAGAAAGTGGTGACAAAAAGAAAAAATATAGCCAGAGGAGGCTCTGATAGTCTCATAAAACCTGATTAAAAATTTGGCTCCAAGTTTAGCTTCAGTTTCACCAAGTCGGCTCTGATTATTATCGTTTGGCAAAAGTGCTAGTATTCTCCTTTGCATTGGTTATAAATTACTATGTAATATTCTATTCTAACATATTTTAAACGAAATGGTAAATAAGTCCACTGACCATGGAGCACAAAGTGGTAGCAAAAAGAAAAATATAGTCAGAGGAGGTTCTGAGCTTGATAAATACATACGTAACAAAATTAATGTGTGCTATAAAAGTGAATAAAGACACATTTCCAATAAGAAAAAAATATTGCACCTTCCCATTTTAAATCAGGGCCTGTCCATTTCAAATCAGGGCCTGTCTATTTAAAATCGGGGCCTGTCCATTTTCAGAAGCAACAAGCCCTGGGCCTGTCTCTCAAAATAATTTTCTTTGAGCACTGATTGTGAAGTTTCATATATGCATATGCATTAATTTAAGCCGCATGTTACCGTCTGTTAATTACTGTTAATGAAAATGTTTGGTCTGGAATTCCTGAGGTCTGCGTTTTCTTGATAAATCATGAATATTAATTTAAATGTGATTATATAGCTAACAGTTGTACATGTATAAATAAAATGAAGTGTATACTTCAATCACTAAACAAGAATTTATAAGACCCTGTAAGCCATGTGTTCCCTTAAGCCTTTCATATAAAAGTAGGCCAATATGTATTACCTTGACCGACATTTTGAACTTTGTTAATTGACATTGAAGTTATTTTTTTTGACTTACTATTAATGATTTATGCAACAAAACTTGCAAAGTTATCGAGTATGAATCTGAAACACACATTATATGTTGTATACAAGTGTACTGACACCCATAATGCTTGCAGATCACCTCCATTCCTTTAAGGTACGAAAGTGTCCTCCACAATCTGTATAATCCAAAACAACCATCCCGATGATCCGTTATTTGTGACAACAGTCAATATTTGCCCTGCCACTAAGAACTACAGTCAAACAGTCAAGAAAGTATGTCCGCCCCCTGCTTTGGGCATCTTTCTTCCAGTGACTGTGGCCCAGAGTGGGTGACAGCTCTATGACTATGTGAATGTAAAATAATTTATGTATCCTCATTTAATCTCAAACCACTACTGTACTGGAAACCTAGGGATGGTACTTCTATCATGACAAACACTGTTAGTAAAAATAAAAGTCACAGTGAGTCAAATAATATTCGGTTTCAGAAAAATACTGTTGTTGGTTCTTCTTCTTCTTCCTTGGCACCAAGATGTTATACAGAAAAAATAAGAAAAAAATTATTTCTGTTCCTCATAGAGGTTATTCATATTTGACACAGTGTGTAAATGACAACGAAGATTTCAAATCCAGGATGTGGATTTCAAATCTCCTACTTCTCCTACGTCAGTTGAAGGAGGGTGTTCATATTTAGCATAGTAGTTGCCTAGGATGTATAAATGACAACGACGGTTTTAAATTCAGAGGTCAAAGTCAAAAGGTCAAATTTACCAAAAATGAACATTACAGTTACAGTCTTCAGTTGCTATAAATGAAGTTTCTTTGCATTGTTTCCTTGAAACCTGCACTCCTCTGCCAGTTAAAGGAGGGTGTTCTTAACTGACACAGTGGTTGACTAGGATGTGTACATGACAGCAAAGTGCAGAATGATATTTGCGATGAGGATCTCGGGATAGTTTTTCTTACTGCACACAATCAATTCTGATCACGGCAGCCTTGTTTGCGAAGAAGAGTTAACAGACTTTTTGAATCACTGAACTATATGTTGTATACAAGTGTACTGACACCCATAATGCTTGCAGATCACCTCCATATCCTTTAAGGTACGAAAGTGTCCTCCACAATCTGTATAATCCAAAACAACCATCCAGATCAGGCGCGTATCCAGGCATACGCACGTATGCCAATGCGTACAATTCCTCAGCAAAAGTGAAAATTCAAAATGCCATATTAACGCTGAAATATAGCTTGAGAACGCATCATTTGCCTCCTAATTTTCAAAATTTTCGTGGGGGAGACCCCACAAACCCAAACCTACCCCCACTCGCAGCGATCGGTTCGCAGCTACGCTTCTCATATCTGGCCTACATTTCAAAATGCTCCAGGTACGCCCCTGCCGATGATCTGCTATTTGTGACAACAATCAATATTTGCCCCGGCACTAAGAACTACAATCAAACAGTCAAGAAAGTATATCTGCCCCACCCCCTGCTTTGGGCATCTTTCTTCCAGTGACTGTGGCCCAGAGTGGGTGCCAGCTCTATGACTATGTGAATGTAAAATAATTTATGTATCCTCATTTAATCTCAAACCACTAATGGAAACCTAGGGATGGTGCTTCTATTATGACAAACACTGTTAGTAAAACTAAACGTCACAGTGAGTCAAATAATATTCAGTTTCAGAAAAAAAATAGCTTAGTTGGTTCTTCTTCTTCTTCCTTGGCACCAATATGTTATACAGGAAGAATAAGAAGAAAACTATTTCTGTTCCTCATAAATTGACATTCATTTCCGTAGCTTTTCCACAAAAAAGAGAACAGAATTCACTCAGTTTGCATTGAACCCCATATTAGTGTTGGTAAACAATTAAGAATATAGAAATTAAAACACCTACTAATTATCTTCAGCAACAAAGATCCATTAGAAAATGGCAAAAACATTGTTTATTTACTCACATTCTTTAATTTCTGTGTCAGTTCTGTCTGCTCCAGACAGTTCACCTTTAACCTGGAAATGTGCTTGATTGGTATGTCTTCATTGGTATCTATTCTTGTTCAAAACTTTAATCGAGCAAATATTGTTTTTATTATTTTGGTTAGCAGGCCTAGCAAGTATTCTGATTTTAGTCGGATTTCTGTTTAATTCTGACTCTCTGGACTTGTAAGTATCCCCGAGTCTCGTGTTGTATTGAAATTACAAATCGCAAAGAATTCAGATTCATGTAAAAACTAGTAGAAAATTGTCCTGTTGTAGCACTGTGAAGCTTTTAGGAGTTCATGTCATGACATAATTGTTTTAGTTGCTGCTGATAACATTATTGTTCAAGACTCCTACGTCCAATTATGATTATATCCGCATTTTTCGAAGAAAATGTGGATATACTGTGGTCAGTCTCGTCCATTTGTCCGTTCGTCAGTTTGGTTTGCTCGTAACCTTAACTCCTCCTTCGTTAGTCAAACAAGGGTGTGAGCGTTTGGTTACAATGGTTTCCTAGGATGTGTAGATGACAACGAAGGTTTCGAATCCAGGGTCTGACACCAGGGGTCAAGGTCAAATGCACCAACATGAAAATTAAATTACATGGATTTAAAAAAAAAGAAACTGACCCGCCAAATAACGGCAAAATTACACTACAAAACTATTTCCAGGTGTTCAGGTCATATAATAATGAATATGTGCCGAATAAAAGTATAGGATTGTGTTCTTAAAATACCCGTGATTGAATATGCGTAAAATGAATTATGAGTTGCCAACGCTCCAGTTGTGGGGTTTGGCCTGGCTGGTTAAAGCCGTTTATATTGTGTCTACAGAGTTTGAATTCTCAAAATATGTAAGTTATATATACACTGCTCAAAATATTAATGGATTGCTTGTCGATCTTCCTTATTGACGACTGTACATACCCGGTTTTATGCCAAATGCTTATCAAGACATTAAACGTTTGCTGTAAATCAGAATTACAGTCCTTCCGATCCTGAAAAGTGTCATGGACAAAATTTGTAAATTTTCATTTTCTCCAAACAGTCACTTTTTATCCCTGCAAGTCTGCAACTAAAACGAAACATGTGCATTTCTGTCTTCTGCCATTAATTCATTTTAAGACATGAATGCTAGAATATTAAATAAAGAAATTTATTCCATTTCCATACCAGAATTGTATAGACTTTCAGGAAAAAATAAAATTTACAAATTCATTAGGTTCTAAAAACGGTGTACATATACTGTACATACATCAGTTGAAGGAGCTTGTTCATATTTGACACAGTGTGTAAATGACAACGAAGGTTTTAAATCCAGGATGTGACCCCAGAGGTCATGGTCAAAAGGTCAAATTTAACAGAAGGATAATTAAACAAGTAATTTTCAGTATGTTTTAATGGAAATTCTTACATGCTATAAGTAATGATATACGCATATAATATGGAACGGATTTTGACATTTGCTGTACGGATATTTCTCCCCGGGGAAGGGGACTTATGGCCATATGGGGTCAGCTTTCATTTTTATTGTGTGTTTTTTTGTAACCGAAACTCCTCCTACATCTGAGGACTGCCCCCAATGATATATGCATACAATATGGAAAGGTTTTGCGATGTTATGTACGGATCCATCTCTCTGAGAGACGGAGCTTATGGTCATTTGGTGTAAGCACGCTTTTTTACACCCCACCCGTCGTTAAACCCCCACCCTCACTCCTTACCCCCTCGTAATCAAGTAAACAGTGGTTGCTTAGGATGTGTAGATAACATCGAAGGTTTCGAATCCAGGGTTTGACCCATTGGGCTGGAGGTCGATTCCAAACGGTCAAATTCACCAAATTAAACTTTAAAGCCACTGTTTTTATATATCGACCCTCCAGGAAAGGGACTTGTGTTCATATGGGCTCAGCATGCATTTTGATTGTTTCCTCGTGGTATAAACTCCTCCTACATCAGTTGAAGGAGAGTTTTCATATTTAGCATAGTAGTTGCTTAAGATGTATAGATGACAACGAAGGTTTCAAATCCAGAGGTCAAGGTCAAAAGGTCAAATTTACCAAAAATGAACATTACAGTTACAGTCTTCAGTTGCTAATGAAGTTTCTTTGCATTGTTTCCTTGAAACCTGCACTCCTTTGCCAGTTAAAGGAGGGTGTTCTTAATTGACACAATGGTTGACTAGGATGTGTACATGCCAGCAAAGTGCAGATATTTGCGACGACCCCCACCTCCTTCGACTTTGCTCCAATGTATTTTTGGATTTCTTACTGCACACAATCAATTCTGATCACGGCAGCCTTGTTTGCGAATAAAAGTTAACGGGCTTTTTGAATCACTGATCCCTATCCGCCAACAACAGCCAAGTTTTACAACATATGTACACCGTTTCGAAATCTACTGACGACGAGGTATATCTATGACTTAATTTACATATTTTGAGAATCTAAACTCTATAGACACAGTATAAAGGGCTATAACCAGCCAGGCCAAACCCAAAAACTGGAGCGTCGACCTAAGAGTTTTAAATTTATAACTGGTGCAATATAATCAATAGTAAGTAATATGCAAAATTGCTTTTTAGTTTTCCTATAATTAATATTTATGATTGTCATTGAACAAATGCGTGTTAAAGTAGAAAACGTAACGGGCCGCAGTGAGTTTCTTAAAACATCAAGATTGCCGCATGTTAATGATCATGTTAAACAATATTGCACTAAATCTCAGGGTAATATCTGGGATGAATATTTTTTGTCATTAAAATTAAGGAGACGTTCTTAATCAAATAAACTTCAAGTTTAATCTTTTCTGTAAACACTTACGACTGTTCCACTCTATATACACCTTGTTCACCTCTTGTCGCAGATTTGTTTTTGTATTTTTTTTGAAAGAGAGGTCAGAGTCTTTCACCAGATACTCTGGCAGATGTCATCGAAGCCTTTAATAATAACTCCGCGGTGACAAGGGTGACCGTACCATGCGTTGTTTTTATCCTAGACAAACCAGCAACGCATCCTAATGGGGTTTGATTTGATTTAAACATATTTTATTGCCAATATTTTACAAACAGAGCAAATATAAACATATATACGATAGACATATTATAATGACAAATGGGTTGGGTAACAAGTTCTACCAACATTAGATTAAACCCTTTCCTAATGGGGTGACATTATCGATTCAATTAATGAAAACGATAAAAATAAATATGTTCAGGCATAATTTAATAAAAAGGTATCTTTCACGGAACACCTATATATCTTACTTATTTACCTACGTAATGAATATGCGACACTTTTGAAAGACCTTTGAAAAAAAGAGAAAACCAAGAGACTGATTCTTTTTTCAAGTTATTTCACAAGCAAGCTTTGTCTGAAATCATTTACATTGGATAAAAAATATCTTATTTACAGTTTGTATAATTCATGTTTTATTGTGATACAATCATGCTCGTTTATTTAATTAATTTCAGAACTGGCTGGCGGCTCGTGCATTCCATGTGTAAGGCTTGCACTCTTCACTCTCATCAAGGCTCAGGCCTAGGTCAGCCATGGTAATCTGAAGAAAGAAATGTCATGGTTTGAATGTTGAAAAGTATATCTTTATACCGCATACTAAGTAAAGATGAAGAAACAATACCCCATGTCTAAATGTAAAGACGCCGGACTCGTGTTCGAGAGTCACGGTTTCAATCCCAGTACCGACATATCAAGTCTCGTGTTTTCAAACATGTTGAGCCCAAATCTTAAGCTCAAGCTCAAGCCCTGAGTTTTTAACAATCATATGTAATAGTCATGGAAATGCTCTAACTTTACGCAATGACATTATTTGTTCTCGTCATTCGATACAGGCTGTTATAACCGCAGCCATGATGAAGTAATAGGGTCGTCCGCCTCGCATGCAGGAACTCATGGGTTCGATCACCGGCTGGGTCATACCAAAGACTTTAAAAATGATAATAGTAGGTATATTGTTTGACGTTCAGTAATGTTCACCCTGATGTGCCGAAGTAAAAATAGACTAGCATGGCATGGCATTATCATGACTTCATGTCGAGTCAGCAAAGATATTTGTCGTGATACTTATTTAGACTTTTTTCTTGTAAGTCGACATATAAGGGCTTAAACGTTCCTCTGCTCCTAACCAGGGCTTTATATGAAGCCCTGTCCTAACTAAGTTCCATTTTGTTTATTTCGCCCATTTTTTTCTCGTTAAGCGCAAAGCGTTTTGTTAGAAACTGGGACCATATGCCACTGGCCATGGAATGGTGTGAAAAAAACGCATTGAAGGTTCCATGTTCACCGTCATCTGCATACCAACTTCGGGATGGCTTAAATTTCTGTACTATTGACATGATTAATATTGAGTTCTGCTCAACCCAGGGCTAGAGGGCGTGAGCGGTAGCAAGCACTTTTCACTACCGTTCATGAACAATCTCGGTCAAACCGAAACTGCAATATTTTTTGTATTTAACGTGTTCGACGATTTCCAAATTTCTCCAGCCATACTTCTTTAGTTTCTGAAATTACTAACCCGAATGAATTATCGCGACGGCAGCTACATACAATACCAATAAAAAATGGTTTCGTTTTATTCTTGTAGTGGAATCACAATTTTTTCTAACCGAATGTTTTATGTGTATTTGAATATATACACTTGGCGTGCAATTTCTTGGCGTGCAATTTCTTCGAACGTCACTTGGCGTGCAATTTCTTTCTTGGCGTGCAATTTCTTCGAACGTCACTTGGGTTAAACGTGTAATTTTAAAATCAAAGGGGGGGGGGGGGGGGGGGGGGGGGGGGGGGGGGGGGGGGGAATCACTTGGGTTAAACGTGTAATTTTAAAATCAAAGGAACATTTATTTAATTTCTGATTTAGATTTACCCTTTTAGTTGTATGATAGCAAAAATTCTAAAATTATTGTCCTGAAACTGTGATTTTTTTAATAGGCGTTTTTGCACCAATATTTACATAATTTCATATCATTCTTAAAAGTGCCAAACTTCAACAAGTTACCTTAATTGATGATTGCATTTTGACTATTGTCCCTTACATTTGTTAAAACAGCAACTATTTATTTCTGAGTTTATTGTGACAGTATGATTTTTTCGTTTCAAAAACACACTTCATTCAGGCAGTATAGAATCATTTTTTTCTGAGAGGTGTTGCACGTAGTGATATATTTTGCATGGAAAAATGTCCCAAATAATGTCACCGTTGCATAAATGTATGCTTATATGATATATCTTCAAGCCTGGAAAGTTTTAAAATAATCTAAAATATATGAGCTGAGAAAACTGAATTTAAGTTAAAAAAACTGAATTTAAGTTAAAAAAACTGAATTTAAATTAAGAAAACTGAATTTAAACAGGAAATGATTCTTTACTACCAATGATTCTATACACCCAAAAGCACTGTAGATTTGTCTTGGTGACAATGCTGTACCATTAAACATCGATAAGCCGTAACAGAGACGTAACACAAAATATGGAAGTAGAGAACATATTCTTCGATTAGCATGAAGTACACGCAATTGTCAATCGTTTAGCAGTTTTCACGGATAAAACCCAGTGCGGTTGACTATTTATTTTACCTTATTCCAACAAAACGCGGGAATATTTTTATCCACAAAATAATCCTTGCAAGATACCAATAATCCTACAAAACAATTTCTTTCGAACCTTGAAAAATAAATACGAGTTGAACTGTGTTCGTTTTTATTTATTTTAGTGAAATAATGACATTGAACAGAAAATATGAACGTAGTCGTAATCCGTACACCTTAAACCCAGGTAAGCCAAATTCGCCATAGCAGACGAGTCGAAGGAGAGAGTATGGCTTCAAAAGAAGACAAAACAGAGGATAAAGGTGTTTAAACATCAGATGTGCATTTGATAACTATTATCACACTATATTGTTTTCTTATTTTCCAATGGTTCACAAGCTGTCGGTTGCTGTTGGCAATGTTTTTGTTGCAGCTGTCGTCGGCTGCTAAGTTATTTCGAAAATAGTTGTTTTGTTTGAATTTAGTGAATTATGAGAAAAGTTCCCAGACTATTCTATCGCCGAGTTAAATGTATTAAAAGCATTTGTCGTTGAATTATTTTATTACACTGTCAATGTTGTTTCACAAGTTACAAGTCCTCATTTCACTATTTTTTATTTCACTGGTTGCCTGAACAGACGAATTTTCAAGATGGCGTCAACTGGGTCATCGATGTCTTCTGCTAGACAATGCAGACGAATTTATTTAGACGCTTCCTTTCGTCTCTACATTTACAGGTGTCTTTCTAGTTAATCAACAGTTTGAGATCGAGCACCTGTTTTATTTAACAAATGAGTGATAATTATATGCAATACTTTCTTAATTAGTTTTATCATATTTATGACACCATAGGGGTCTGGCTCATGTGCTTTGTGCAAATTGTGGCTAAATCTGTACCAGTTGAAATCAAACAAAATTATCCTAAATGAGTTGGGACGACATCCGAGTCCAGCAGCCATATCATAGAATAGAACATTAGAGAAGGGCAATAATATGATGTTATTAATTAAGTGTTTTCATATTGGCCCAGTTATTGGTCCTCGGACTGTCATATTGGCCCGCGGCCAAAGGACTGTCATATTGGCCCGCGGCCGAAGCCAATATGACAGCCCGAGGACCAATAACTGGGCCAATATGAAAACAATTAATTAATGACATTTTTATTAATTAACTACTTAATATCTCTTTATTCCTATGTTTTAAATATCAGTTACATGTAAGAAAAAAAAAGAGATATAATCACACACAAACTTGATAATAGCTATATTTCAGCGAAGTCGATGTAACCGAATTTACAAATAATCAAACCTTAATTATTTTGATTGTCTACATTATATAGGCGAACTAGTTTATCATCGAAAAGCTGCGATGTTGTGTTTTTTTCTTCAAAATGGCGTCCTTAAAGAAAACAAAGCCTTGGTCGTATTGGCCGTGTTGGCTTATCCAATCAGATTGCTTGAATTTCATATTGGCCGAGTTTTTTCATACAGGCCGAGTTTCTGTCCATATTGGCCTTGTTTTTACCATATGATGCGTGCAGTTTCCTGCAAACCACGGCAGATATTAAGTAGTTAATTAATAATTAGGCATACAGGTCATTCTCCGTAAGTTCAGAATATTGATTAAAAGAGCAAATCCTTTAACTCTACATGCTTCCTATACCCAAGTGTTCAAGGTGTCCAACATTGGTATATATTTTAATATCGCTTGATACAGTACCGTGAAATAGACATGAAAACGTTGAAAAACTGGTCCAAAATTTTACTTGGAAGACCCCTTGCTTAAACCGAGTCACTCTGTAAACAACAACTCTACCGGCAGTTGCGTACGAAACTAGACCACGGATCATTTAGTCGTCACCTCAGATAATGAATGCTAATTGTTTTCCTTACCAGTTAATTCAATGGAAGCTACATTTTCTCTTCTTTTTACAGCCGTCAAATTTTGTTTGAATTGGCAGCTATATTGGGCAGCGTTTTTTTTCCTTCTTTGGACGGGTCCGGACCCGTTCCCAGTCGCCAAAAAATAGCATTTTCCCCAATTTTGAGTAAAAAAAAAAAAAATATTAAAAAACAACAACAAAAAAACCCAATTCCAGATTTTTCTTCCCAAAATTGTAAAATGTTTTAGAATAATCTTCTTAATAAAGTTTTTTACCAGGGTTTTCGACGTTTCTTCTGCTTTTCTGTGTAAATTGAACAAAATACAATATTTTTTTTCCCCCAATTTTGAGGAAAAACGCGTGTTTTTTCCAAATGTTGAGAAAAATCGCGTGTTTTTTCCCAATTTGACCGGTCACGGACCCATTCCCAAAATGGTGAAAAAAAAATGCTGTTGGGGTTTACATTGGTCGACGCTATTAAAGGGACACTGTCCGTAACTTTTAGCTTATACAACACACACTAATTATGTTCGTAAACATTACACACAAATCATTATTGAAAATTTACTAATTAAAAGCAAGATTATTTGATGGAATTCAATCGCGATATAAAAAAAACAAATAACCGCTTCGGGCGTTTGAACTCGCAGCCCAAACTAAGAATACACTCGGGGTAATAATAGTGAGCGTGAGCGTGAAGTAGCCGACATCGCTACTACCTGAGCTAACCGGGCTATACATATTTCGCAATACATACTATGGTGAAAACCTAATGAGCTAATGGAAGTCACGTGATCGCAGAAAGGTAAATATGGTGGGTCCCACTTTATTTACAAATAATAATTAAAAGCTTCTTTTTTTCAAACTCACGAATGTATTACTACAGACTTCTTACGGTCTATGCTCATGTTTTGATGTATACATTTCACTGAATAAAAGTCAGACGGTTATTTGGTTATGCTCAATATCTGCTTACTTACGGACAGTGTCCCTTTAAGACATACCTGGGAGGTTGGTTCCCGTACCAATGAGTTAATTAAATATCCTTTTCAGTTGTTGAGAAACAAACAGCAACTCTGAATGACTGTTAAATATTTAGGTGCTTGCCATTTCACGATAAGCATCCGAGAGATTGTATTTTGAAAAGTCATTTATCTGTGGATACTGTAGACCCTTCGTTTGAAGGTCATACCAACAACAACAAAAAAAAGTGCCCTTCTGTGAATTTCTTCAAATTTCCTGATGTTAACAATATTACTGCCATTACAGAGGTAATCATTGAGACCTTGGCCTTGAATACCACTATAAATGTTGTGAAATTGAAGTGATTCACTGTGATCAAAGGAAATGAGCAAAACGAGTTTGACTCAGTAAGGCCTTAAAGGAGGCAATCTTACAGTTATTATCATTTATTCAAATTAACACCTATTTATTGATTCATTTTATTTTATTTATTTTTTTAACAGCGTCTACGTGGCCGAATGGTTAACAACGTTGCGTTGTAAACTTTCACTCATCGCTGCGGGTTTGAATCCCTCTCGGAGCTCGGCTTGCAAGTGAGGAAGTGTCGATTCTTACGGATGGCAGGAGGTGTACAGTACTGGTTCTACCCAGGAAAAGTGAGTGGTCTGCCTCAGTCACACAAAAATAGACCTTCATATATATAACCTTACACGTGTAGAAAATTACATAAAATACCATACAAACAAACAAAACAAATTAACTCTGTCGAGTAAATATTCTAAATTACAGGTTATATATGGGCATGAATTTGCTGTCCAGGAATATGCGTTACATCCACAACCTCTTGGTGTCCAACTTTTAAATATTAATTCATTTTAATGTTATCGGTAGTAAATGAAAACGGACCTAGTCAGCTGTATTATAGTAAAAGTGCAAGATAATATTGCAGTGGGAAAGGCCCTAAAAAGACCAATATAATTTCATGAATTTTAAGATGTAACTCTGGACACCAACAATTTTTTTTTATATATAATACAGGTAAATACTTTTCATGAATCAAAATATTGAAATTCACATTAATATGATATGAAAAGTAAACGGGTGTAACTGGACCCAAAACAGATAACACATTCGGTGTTACACCACATATTCATTTTCATTGCACAATTAGTAAGTACAGGGTTCTGGAAATATTTTGAAAATCCACTTGCCCTGGGCAAGTGGATTGTCAAAAGTCACTTGCCCTGCCCATAATGTCACTTGTCCAACATTTTAATTTTAAGAACACTTAATTGCCCTAAAAATTGGCGCTGTATCATTAATCGTGTTAAACATAATTTGCAAATTTAATGTGTCAAAATAATGATTGACAGACCCACGTGACATTATGTTTTTATTTAGATAATCTTGCCGAAGATTTTTTCGTAACGAAAGTAGCTATGTTTATGGCTGGAAGGTCACAGCGAAAAACAGCGGCCAGTTTTATTCAGTTATCAAAATGAAATTCTGATATGGCTAGTTTGCCACTTGATTTGGTCTGGAATGGAAATGTCCGTCGGGCAAGTGGCGGGCAACCAGATTTGCGAAGGTCACTTGCCCGCACCCAAAATCCACTTGCCTGGGGCGTACCGTATTTCCGGAACCCTGAAGTATTCTATTAATAACTTAGATATATCTGTCCTCTTTTTGAAAAGAACCCAACTGGCATGGTTCAATAAACTCAAGTTTCAAGCAACAATAATTATAACCAAATTTTAAGTTCACGTGTCATGGATGTTACAAGGGACATGACAAATTGGAGTCCAGGTTGCACCTTCAACCAGGATTTGTAATCCAGGGAAAACTAAAATAATTACTTGTTTTAGCAATCGCTACTCTGATCTGTTGCAACCAAGTTAATTTACAATTACATAGTGGTAATGCAGACATCAATGTCATTATGACAATCAAAATACTGCCTATGTAACATTGATACCATACTTTTTATATCAAATTTCGAATCTAGGTTACGACCAACGAGTCCATTTTACACCTATATCAGCTCCCATTCAAACTGCCATAATTATTCAAATAAATACTTGTTTCATACGGACATACCAGGTACGTTTTTGGAACACCCACTGATTAATTTCTCTATTTAAATGATTGCAGGTTCATGCAAAAGAATCGTGAACTCAAGATTTTAACTGCTTGATGTAATTAAGATACAAAACAATATTTTCTGCCACGGCAGTCGAGGAAGAATTTTTCACACACCGACATGATTCATGATGCACTTGTCCGCTATAACATCGTTAAGAGACATTTTCTATGCGTAAGCATGTCGTCCCATGCTGAACTAAACTAGAATTTGATAGAATTTAGCATTTTTAAAAGGTACTCCTTCTTTCTTAGGGCGTAACACTTGAAAAATACCTACCAACCCTCCCCACGCCTTTCAATATTATCCGTCATTTTTGTTTACATCGACGATCTGCCACAAAGCGTTATAACCACCACGTTGGTATTGTCGTTAAATTTCCCGACTTACCACTAACGGCGTGCCTCGAAATGAAACCGAAAGTAGATCAGTCGATACAAAAATAAAGTTTGGGGCGTAACATTTTGACGCCATAAATGACGAACAAAATTGTTATTGAATGTTCCTTGTGTTGTCAAAGTATGTTAAAATTCATTCCCACCATTAAAAGTGTGTAAAGGTTGTTTAGCTCTATGCATACAACCTGTCTTCTAAAACTCACAGCAACCTGTTTTTATTCGTTTATATATAGGCGTAACTCCTTTGGACCCGGAATGTTAGGCCCAATTTTTTTTTTTCTAAAGATGATTACTGCATCAAAAACGTAAAACAATTAATTTTTTCCATGTTTAATATATAAAAATATCATCCATGTACAATAATCTTCTAAAAACAGAATACACAAACAGCTTTTGTTTTCATTTTCTTATTGCTGAAGAAAACCAAGCCATCATTTATCTCACGCAGGGCTTCTAAAATTTTAAAATGCAAATCGGTCCAGGTTTTTCACTGCCGTAAGAATCGCACTTATTTTGAAAAAATCACTAAAATCGCCGTACCCCACCCACCATGTATTTTTTCCGTTTAGTCATTGATATAGAGAACTATTTAAAATGTATGTTTGTATTATATTTGTATTATTTATAACTTACTTTGTCACAATTTGTACATTTTAATGACTGACATCATGTCTTCGTTTACTGAATGAATAATTTTCACTCAATATTAAAATTGTTGATCATTTGAGGAATTGAACCGGAAGTGTTTAATAAACCGGGTAGGTATAAAACGCGGACTAACGCGCGGACTAGCGGATTATATACGATTTTACATAAATTTGAGTAATATCGTTTTTCATCAATTAGCTTAATTAATACCAAATGTTACGACTAACGCAAACAATTTCGGTCCGACTTAAAAAAAAACGGTGTCAGGTTTGATCACTTTCCTTAATTAATGTCATTAATATTATACTTAAAGTTATTGTAAACAAAAAATCAAACAAACAATTAACACATCTCGGTATTTTTTTTTTTTTTTATGACGCAAACAAATTTCAGTCCCAGCTTTGGCTACTTAAAAAAACAAACCGACACAAGCAAACAGGCTAACTAACACCTTACGACTAACGGTATATCAAAGAAATTACAGACGTAACACTCGCTTCAGTGAACCGACAGAACGCTTGATATACTTTCACTGATCACACATCAAAGGCATGCTAACTGGCTATAGACTCTTCCGGAAAACTCCCTACTATCGGTAATGGTTTAGTCCAAATTGACCTACTTTCGCACAGCGAGTGACAAACAATCGTGTTATGGATCAAAGAATATTGCCGCAAGGCATATTAGGAGTGTGAGGCCACTCCTTTTATATAAATTGGTTTACAAAACCGGCGGGTCTAATTTTCTGAAAAGTAGAAAAAAAAAAAAATGCAATTTCACTTTTTTTTTCAAAATTATTTTCCCGACCGTATCGATTTTGGTGCGAAACGAAAAAAAAACGAAATAATTTGGGACGAATGTGAATTGAAAGTGGACTGGTTTGCGGTAGTTCCTCAATTTTATTGAATAATTTCGAGTGATATCGCGTGAACCTGTCAACTGTCATACCGGAAACTCTCAAAATGGCCTGTTCGGTCTTTTTTGAAGTAACCTTTTGGGGTTTTCATCGGTAAAAGGCTCCGGTAAAGTATTTCTGAGGGCAGAAATGACAGAAACAGTCGGTACGGCAATCAGCCGTGTACTTCCCGATGACAACCTCCGTGTGCGTGGGATTTCGGCTTGCCGATCCAGCGATGGAGATCGGACAACCGTAGAAGAATCAACATTTAAGCTGTGTGTTTAACTATATTGACCAACTTTCTTGTGTAGTGAATGTAAATTAAATGTATTTTCAATGTTTCAGTCATTTTACAGTATGTTTTGTGACCTATGATTTTCATGTTTTCCTTTTTTTTTTCTTTTTTTTTTTTCGACCTCCTGGTGGACACTTTTCCAAAAAAATCTTGTAAACCAAAAAATAAAAAAGGAGTGGCCTGAAGGGCAATTGTAGATTTTTTAACGACCGATAGATAAATTATCTGGGACCGATTTAAACAGAGATTTTGGAAAGAAAAACGGTCCGGAGAAACAGATTTCGGTCTGGGAACCGATAAACCGGCGATTTTAGAAGCCCTGATCTCACGTATGTAAAAATGTGATATGTAAGGCCAAATAAAATTATACCTGAGTCAATTGTCAGCACATGGAAGCGCTAATGTTATAGCGTGCACTCTCCATAAAGAATCGATTGTTTAATTGTTTGACAAGTACAACAGACAGGTTGGTAAATGCCCAGAGTTCCAGGCCACCTGTCGTAAGTTTGTTTCTAAAATAGTAATATTAATGTGCATATGTTTACTTGCTTCTCAGCACTAAGCATTGGCATCGACTACTACTGCATTATAACTTCTTGAAGAAGTATGCCGTTCCATAATAATTTTCTGAACTCAACCTCAATATAGGCTCATAATAACTAACATGAGAAATTTATAAATATTTATTACTTTCTGATGTAAGAGAAGTAATATACATGTAAGTCAACACTTTTACAAAACTATTCAAATGGTCAATTAACATTTGACATTATAACTTTGAATATTTTTTCAGCTGTCTGGGAGGCAAGAACTGCTCTTGGTTACATGTATGTCAACCGCAGAATTTGACTATGCCTGTGGGTCCCCCATCCTTCCTGACGGTCATATATCGGTATTCAGGAAGAGCATGGAAGTCAAGTCACTCATAACATGCCAGGCCCCACTGGAGATCACATTTTATGGAGCTGGACTGATCCCAGCTGACTCATGTACTCATTGCTGTTGGAGCTGACCCTCTTTCGGACTTGCGGAAAACATTTAAAACTGTTTTACCCCTTTGTAATAATTGCAAGTGTTTGGGAAAAGAGCCAGTTGTTACCAGGCCTTTTGGGAAACAATAAAACATACACAATTTCATATTGTTATCTATTGTAGTTTTTAAAATACAACATTTTCCCATTCATCAAAGCTCAATGCCACCTTAAATGTAACTTCGCCAAAAAAAAAAAAAAAAAAAAAAAAAAAAAAAAAAAAATGCCTACCTACCTACCCTATTTTTTTCAGCAATGTTACAGTAAACACAGGCATAATTTTATTTGGCCTAAGCAAAAATCATTCTATTTTTTTTTTTAATTTCCATCTAAAAATTAAAAAAGTTAGGGATGTAACACATATTCCTGGACAGTGAATTCATGACCATATATATATTTATAATTTCAGCAGAAGCCAGCAAGAAATGTGGTTTGCGGTTGCGATCAAGAAGAGGAGGTTTGTCCAATGATGAGGAAAACGAACATTGCACATCAGGGATGTCTTTGGATGTTCTAGCGCATGTGGCATCTGAAACGTTAAGGAATGAACCAAGGTCTCTTAAGAAATCACCACGCAAAAAGGTATCGTATTTCCTAGTATTTTAATACATTTCAACTTTTCAGACAATCAGATATTTGAATTGAAATAAGCCACACTTTTACTTCCTTTTTAACTCACCTGAGCAAGGTAAGCAATTGTGACACTTTTTGTTAGTTGTCCGTTAAATTTTCGCTTTTTCCTCATAAACCACTCGGCCAATTTTGACCTAACTTCACTTACTTAGAACAGGGGCTCAAGCGTATCCATGGCCGAATGGTTGACGACGTTGCGTTGTAAACCTTTGCCTCAACCGCTGCGAGTTCGAATCCCACTGGGAGCTCGACTTGTGACGAAGTGTACGGTACTGGTTCTACCCAGGAAAAGTGGGTGGTCTGACTCCACCACAAAAAATCGACCGTCGTATATAACCTTACATGTGTTGAAAATGACACCATACAAGCAAGCAAGCAAGGTTTTTAAAATTAGGTCAGCGCAACATCCAAAATGGCCACCATTCAGTGTATTAGGGAGAAATTCAAGAACTTGGTGTGCAAATATGCAAACAGGGTGTGCAAAATAAATTGCTAAGAAGTATACAAAACATAACAATATTGAGTAGTGCTGTTCCGATTAATCGATTTGATCGAGCATCGGTCAGTTAAGCCTTTTTTCGATTAATCGATTACACATTTTCATGATCGAGTTTACTCGGTTATAACAAAATTTCATTCGCTTGTAACTAACGTTTACAAGAGAATGAAATAAGTTTTAATTTTGCAACAAGTAATCACATCTGTAAAGGGGTATCGTAATTAATACTTGAAATACATGTCTGGTCAGTTTCATTCAATTGTAACACTTGAAATGTCTTGATTATAGCCTGAAAAAGGCTTACATTGCTGTCTGCTATGGAAGACATGTTTAATCGATTAGTGATCGATCATCGGTTGATTGAAAATTCTGATGATCGATCATGAATTTTCAACTGATTCCCAACACTAATATTGAGAAAGTAAGAGTTGAAGATATTTTTTTTTTTTTACCCCACCCACTCTACCAAATATTGGCCGCGATTTTTAAAAAACGGCCGTTCAGAATACGGCTGCACGGTTGGCTGGCTAATACACTGCCACCATTACTGAAAATAGACAAAACCTTATAAAATCCTTTTCTCATTCTTGAATACACTAAATTTTGACCATCCTGTTTTAGAAATAATCGCTAAGTAATAAACCGTCTAGTTTGTGGTTTTTGTATCCATCAGATTTTTAAGATGGCTGCCAGGGCGACACAAAGTTGCATTACAACGAGCTTTCTTCACATTAAGACAACTACATGTCATGCAGATCCATGTAGTTGCCACTTCGTCTTAATTTGAAAATTATGTTTATCTACATGTACATAATTTATATTGGCAAATCTTGTGATCGTTACTCGTAAACTTACAATTGGATCTTCAATAAACTAAACAGAAATATTGCTTGCATGACCTGTCTTGAGAAAACCTGCAAATGGTCAACCCTGCTCTTTGAAACTCGTCTGAATGAACTGATGAAATCTGGTCGTGTTTTGCGGGGCGGTGGGTTAATGATAGAGCGCCCACCAATGTGTGCGGCTCGGCAGGGTCATACCAAAGACTATAAAAATGGTACTAGTAGCTTCCTTTTTTGACGCTCGGCATATAAAGGGTAGTGCTAGGACTGGTCGACCCAGTGTCAGTATAATTATGTGACTGGGTGGGGTATCAGGTCATGTGTCTGGTGCGGTATTCCATGAGTGTGGCAGCACTGTAAATTTGAGCCTAGAGGTCACTTCTACAAGAAGACAATATCGAGATAAGACTGAAAGATTGGTGAAAGCGAAATTAAACGGCAATGACTGAAAGATTAGTAAAAGCGAAATTAAACGGCAATGACTGAAAGATTGGTAACAGCGAAATAAAACGGCATATACATATAGGGTAACTCGCCCCCTGAGTCGGGCAGGTTATTGGTTCTCGGCACCTCTCTATTTATGTTCATGCTCCTGCTTGCTGAAACCATCTGGTTTCTTCCTCAGTGTTTATTGTATCATTCGATGTCAACTGTTTAGCGGTACCAGCGTTTTTGCTGGGATTACGTCATGCTTTTCGCACTTACCAAAATTCGCCCTTGAGTCGGACATTTTTTGCAACTTCAGTAATGGGTCATAAAAATTGCTTCAGTGTTGCCATAAGCTCAAATAAAGAATTTGTCTTTATTTTTCTTCATGTTTGTATATAAATGTCTACACAAATTACATATTTTAGATGTCTTCTTGTGTAAAATGTTCGGGTATTGGCTCCTGACTTCAGTGTTCGTCTTTAGGGCAGAAATATTTAGACGTGCCCCAAAGTCGAACATGTAATTGCCCTTGAGTTGGACTATAAAGATAGCTGGAGAAATCAATAGATTGGGGGTAATTCTTGTTGTTTTGAATGGAAGAAATCATTGGATTGCCTCCCTTTCATAGTAACAGTTATTGACCGTTTCCAGTTGAGAAAGTTATTCAACCATCAATAACTGTCCGAGTCAGGGGCAAGTTCGACTTAAGGGCAAGTTACCCTATAGTCTTGTCTTTACAGTAGACGGTTTCAAGGTAAAACAACCTTGTTTTGTTTAAGCCTTATGTGTGTGACATTTATGTTTCAGACATCGTTAAGAAACATTGGTTGCATCGAGGTTCTCAGCTTAGACCAAATACTTGGTCTGACAGAGAAGACCATCATGAACTTGTTCACGGATGTGACGTCTAACGAAATATCGAGGACCTTCACATTCACGTGTCACCTAATGCCCAAAGAATGCCACAAGCAGTTTAGCAGTTTTGGCAGTGAAATGAGGGCACGGGCTGAGATGAGAAAACACATTTATGAACATTTGAATGAGCTGGAAGATGAAGGTAAATAGTTCATTATCTTGACCCAAACACAGTTGATTTAGGAAGTCTGACATGGCGGAAATATTATGTAAAATAATAAAAAAATACATTTGTTCTTACTATAAGAAATGTTTGTCATAATGTACCATATTTATCTGCCAAAACGTTGACTTCTCTGAAGATTATCATTTAACTACATTTTGTCACTGTTTTTGTGCATAGCATGGCAGACACTTAGGGAACAGTTTGTCCATCATCTGTCATTGTCTTCCATCACACTTTAACCTGCAGTCTGACCTTGGCCATAATTAAAAACTATAAGAGTTAAGCTTTAACTGTCATGAGGGAGTCTACATTTGAATATCGACTTCTGATATTCCCTCATAAAACCCATTGTTTACTCTGCAGAAATGAACAACAAGACCAAGTTTACTGCAGAACCGTTACCTGTACGAAGAAAAAGACTGATTAACTGTAAGTAAACGAGAATAATTGTATTTAAACTTGTAACATCAGGGCTGTCTCTAATTTTTGAAACAGGTGGCTACTTTGATTTGACAGGCGGCTACCATTAGTGATTGATCAAAGCGAGTGAGGTTGTTAGAGGGTCCGTGGGCATTCTCCTTCGCGTATAAGCATGGGGTCTAATTACATGCAATCTCCTGTTTTTGGTGCTAATTAGGTCGAGATTTTTAGTTATTTCATGATTCTTTCAGATGATAAAATAATTCCATAATATTTGATACCGATTTAAAAACCAAATTTGTTACAGCCGGCTTGAAATTAATAACCGACGGCGAATATAGCCTGCTGCCGCCTATTAGAGACAGTCCTGAACAGATTTACTAATGCTCAGTGGCCGGGATGGTCAAGACGCTGCGTCTAAAACTTTCTCACCTCTCATTCTTACGGATGGCGGCAGGTATACAGTACTGTATGTAAGTGCAAATATAGGTTTAAAGCGTTTTATGCATGCTAGATATACGAGAGGTGTTCAACTTATAATTGAACACTTTCATTGTGTAACTAAAGCAACTATCTTGAAATTCTCGCCGAATATGTTGATTTTAATGTCAAGTCTAATGATTCCTTCGATATGAAACATTATGACATGCACTATTATGTGCTTCCTAATGTAGCTGCATCCGTATTTTTGAAAAAAGGGTAGAGAATGACATTTTGAAGCAAAAATCTTCAATTTTAAAAATAATTGCAATACAAATTTTAAGACAAATGCTTTTAACGTAAAAAAAAAAGTGTATTATGCATTTTTTTGAAATTTGTTGATTTTCAAGATTTCAGCGAAAATTAACATGAAATTCAAGTATGAAAATGATTAAATTTACGAAAGCTTCTAGTTTGAAACATCAACTGCAGGCATTTTTGTGATTTCCTCCGCTATAATAAAAGCAAGTTTCATAAGTTTCTTAAAAAAAAAGATAGAAAAAATATATAAATTTAAGGGCAAAACACACACATTTGCAAATATTGTTAAAAATAATATAATTTTTTACCAAAGATATATTTATAAGGTATATATGATATACATCAACAATAACTGTTCATTTTTTTATATCGCAAAATATGATTAAAATAGTTATTTTGGTTAATTTATCAAATTATCAGTAACATATGAGCAAACTGTCCTATTATCTGTCAATTTCTTAATATTGCGATAAAATGTTGAGCTTTTAACTCAACATCTATATTTTTGTCTTAAAATAAAACATAGTATCATATTTAAATTATGAACACAGTTTTGAACAATTATGATATGCATTTAGTGGAATTTTTTGGTTTAAGGTAAAACTCCACGGCAACAGAAACATAGAGGTCTAAAATTGGAAAATAGTGTACACCTAATTCAAAATGTAATTTAAAACGAACCGCGTGAAATTGGAGATTATTTTTAAATGCATACGTTCTAAATGACAGTTTCACATCATTAAATCCAGCGTTTTTTTACCTTATATAAATGGGACCGATAAACGGCCCCATTCCCAATTGAAAAAATTGACCATTTTTCCCAATTTCCAACTAAAAAATTCCCAAATCGAAGTTGTTTTCTGTCAATCTTTCTCCTGGGATATTCTCAATACACAGATGTAATAGATCTTCCCAGTTCTGTTTTAGATTAATCTTCTTAATAAAGTTTTTTACCAGGGTTGTACGTTTCTTCTGCTTTTCTGTGTAAATTGAAACGCAAAACACAGCCTCGTCACCCGAGGACGACGCCATGTTGTTTATGCGTTGCAGAAACGCTTTACCGCTTGTATGTTATCTCAACGCTTTACCGCTAGTATATTCTACTATGTAACAAGCGCCTCAGTGAGCGATGGGTTAATACTAAATAAAGGACGAATAACAGAAATCTTCTATGCCAGGAATCATGAGAATATGCGGAGAATATGCAGAGAATCTGGTGCAACCCTAAATGACAATAAACTTAACAGCATTGTTAACATTTTCAGGGACAACAAAAACAGAGAAATTATTCTGTAACAACACAGTAAAGTACAATAAAAACTTGAAACATTACAGTTGTGAAAATATTTTTATTATGCAAATCATCAATAAATATGTAATATTTCACAAAATACAAAAAAAACATTTTTCCCAATTCTGAGAAAAAACGCGCGTTTTTTCCCAATTTTGAGAAAAATCGCGTGTTTTTTCCCAATTTGACCGGCCACGGACCCATTCCCAAAATGGTGAAAAAACCCGCTGAAATCACGCATTTTTTATGATAATCACTGCCGCTGAAAAATAACATCTTAAACAAAAGTGTTCAATTATAAGTTGAACACCTCTCGTATATGTTAAATTAGCTCCAAAATGTTCAAGGTTGTCGATGATTAAATTATTACAAAAATATTTTACTGCTGTGTTTCAGCTTTTATGGCACCAAAACGCCATAGTCACAAGAAACAGACCAAGATTTTATCCCCAAACATAGACGCTCTAAAAAACAGGACCTTGAAAAATGATTCGACAACTACTGATCTTGGTTTGAGACGTATGGACAATAACGAGATAGAAGAGATGGCAGACAAAGTAAAGTCAATGATCAAACAGGGTGAAACTTACAATAACCAAGATGGCAAAATTAGAAGAAATTCTATTGGATTTGTTCCAGTACCTAACAAAATGAAATCTCATTCAGTATCAAAAGAATTATTAGATGTTTCAAAAGAACAGGATGATGACAGTGCTGACTCGGATGAAGAAAACGAGAAAAGAATTGAAGAAAATGAGCAATTTATAATTGACCTGTTGAGCAAAACACAGCCTCATCATGATCACAGTTACACCACAATATTTGGACGTCGCAAAGGTGCAGATCTTGTTGCTAACATGTTGGACAATGAAGAGGAAGAAACTGATGACTTGAATACTTGGGATACATCCAAAAAACAAACTATAAACATCGGTGGTAAAAAGAGGACGGTCATGTTTATGGATCAGAATGGAACAACAGCGACACACAAGAAAAAAGCGACACCGATCTTGTTTCTACGTCACAGATCTCCAGACGAGAATGTGCCCATGGTGAGTGCCGAGGAGATTATAGAGGAAGAAAAGGAAGAGCTACCGCAGGAGAGTTCTGTCAAGGAACACGGTGTCAGTAGTGGAGAAAGTAAGTGTAGTTATATATCTAGGCCAAACAGTTAATTATAAAAAAAAAATTGGAGCATATTACCGGAAACAGAACCTTTTTTTTTGTGCCTAAAGCTAGTGTTGGAGGCATACTGCTAGTGTTGGGAATAGGTTTGATATTTTATTATCGATAATCGCTTGCGCACAAGTAACCGATTATTAACAGGGTTTGATATTAACTTTTTTCTGCAACTTGTCCATAGGACAAGTAACTTACACAATTTACTTGTCCCCAGTCAAATTTACTTGTCCCCTGCACTTCCTGTAAAGGTGATACAAAAACGAGATCAATCATGAAAGTGACATTACATTCCCTCAGTTGCATTCCACCAATGAAAACAAGATTGTTTTTATTTGTCATTTACAATGGGCTCACCAATGTTTTGACATTTTTTCAGTCACAAGTATCAAAGATGTAAAATTCATTTCTTGTTATAAAATTTAGTTGTCCCTGGGACAATTGACTTGTCCCCAGTAGAATCTACATGGCACAGGACAAGGGGACAACTGTTAATATCAAACCCTGATTAATATAAATCGGCTGAATGTTTTACCTATTTTTAGCTCTACTGATCAGAGATCAGCAGAGCTTATGCCGTGGTGCGGCGTCCGTCGTCCGTCTGTCCGTCTGTCTGTCCGTAAACTTTTTTTTGTAGCGACTACTCCTCTGAAACTACTGAATGGATTTTCATGAAACTTTACAGAAATGTTACTCATGAAGTCTAGTTGATCCTAGCAAAAATTCATGTAGATGTGAAATCCAAGATGGCCGCCAAATCTAAAAATAGGTTTTTAAAAAACAAGTTTGTAGCGACTACTTCTTGAAAACTCTAAGGGATATTGCTATGGGACTTTTTCTAAAATGATCAGCATGACATGATGTTGGTCCTTGTCAAAAATCGTTTTGATTCGACGTTAAACATGGCTGCCAGCAGCCATCTTTGTTCACATAGAGTTATATAATGAAAACTTGTAGCGACTACTCCTCTGAAACTACTTGACGGATTTTCATGAAACTTCACAGGAATGTTGCTCTTGATGTCCAATTGATCCTAGCAAAATTTCAGGTCGGCCGGAAATTCAAGATGGCCGCCACGGCTAAAAATAGATTTTTAAAAAATAAGTTGTAGCGACTACTTCTTGAAAACTATAAGAGATATTGATATGGGACTTTTTCTAAAATGATCAGCATGACATGATGTTGGTCCTTGTCGAAAATCGTTTTGATTCGACGTTAAACATGGCTGCCAGCGGCCATCTTTGTTTACATAGAGTTATATAATGAAAACTTGTAGCAACTACTCCTCTGAAACTACTTGACGGATTTTCATGAAACTTCACAGGAATGTTGCTCTTGATGTCTTATTGATCCTAGAAAAATTTCATGTCGGCCGGAAATTCAAGATGGCCGCCACGGCTAAAAATAGATTTTTAAAAAATAAGTTTGTACCAACTACTTCTTGAAAACTATAAGAGATATTGATATGGGTCTTTTTCTAAAATTATCAGCATGACATGATGGTTATCCGAGTCGAACATTATTTTGATTCGACGTTAAACATGGCTGCCAGTGGCCATCTTTGTTTACATAGAGTTATATAATTATAACTTGTAGCGACTACTCCTCTGAAAATACTTGACGGATTTTCATGAAACTTCACACGAATGTTGCTCTTGATGTCTAATTGATCCTTGCAAAATTTCAGGTCGGCCGGAAATTCAAGATGGCCACCATGGCTAAAAATAGATTTTCAAAATACAAGTGTAGCGACTACTTCTTGAAAACTGTAAGAGATATTGATATGGGACTTTTTCTAAAATGAAGGGGGCGTCCGTGGCCGAGTGGTTAACGTCTCTGACTTGAAATCACTTGCCCCTCACCGCTGTAGGTTCGATCCCTCAGGGGCCTAGGAATCTTTATGTGAGGAAGCTATCCAGCTGGCTTGCGGAACGTCGGTGGTTCTACCCTGGTGCCTGCCCGTGCACAAAAATTGCTCGGAGGGGCACCTGGGGTCTTCCTCCACCAATGGAAGCTGGAAAGTCGCCATATGACCTTAGCTGTTGGTGCGACTATAAAATCCAATTCAATCAATTTTCTAAAATGATCAGCATGACATGATGGTTATCCGAGTCGAACATTATTTTGATTCAATGTTAAACATGGCTGTCAGTGGCCATCTTTGTTTACATAGAGTTATATAATGAAAATATGCAGCGACTACTTCTCTGAAACTACTTGACGGATTTTCATGAAACTTCACAGGAATGTTGCTCTTGATGTCTAATTGATCCTAGCAAAATTTCAGGTCGGCCGGAAATTCAAGATGACCACCACGGCTAAAAATAGAGTATCAAAAAACCAGTTTGTAGCGACTACTTCCTGAAATCAAAATCAATCAGTAGAGCTTCAAGGTCATTGACCTCTTGTTCTTGTTTCTGGAAACATTTTTGATGCTTATGATATGAAGAAATGAACAGTTTTGATGCTTCTGATAATGTTTATCTGATCTGGGCTATTTTCCAGTTACGTTTGTTGGCAGTTTATATTTATTTGTCACAAACTTGAGTGAGCTTTCCCCTCTGGAAATGGATCAAAGTTTGGCTTTTCATGTGACTCTGCCATTTTGCAATCTTTAAAAAGGAAGCAACTTTACTGGCATGGTTATCGTACATATAGACCCTTTTATAAACTGCTGCGCCTGCAAACCTATGTGCTTGTGTCAGAATAAGTTTATCTTCAGTTTGATTTTTGAGTGCATGGCATGTTGTTAAATACTCTTTTATTAATTAATGATGTACCGATTAATCGATTGTAACCGATCATCAGTTACTTACCGATCATCAGTTACTTAGTCATCCGATTATGATGATCGATTATGAAAGTCTATAATCGATCATCGGTAAAATGTAAAAATGCACTTTAATTAATGTTCAAAATAGAAAAAAACATGATTTATCCAGGAGACAACAGGAAATACACTTATGAAGTTAACATTTAACATATATATGGCTGTTTTTAAGCCGTTACTGGGTTTTATTCCCAATGCCAAAATATATCTTTTTTTCCCCAAGTTTGAGACAAAAATTGCCAACTGAAAGAATTTTTTTTTAAAAATATGAAACGAAAAAGAAGCATTAGTGAAACAAGTACTGCGAATAGACTTGTAAATGCCTCTGTTGACCTAAGTGTACTGAAAATAGTATTAAAGATAAAATTATTCAATGAATGTTTTACTGTATTTTTTCCCAATTTTATGAAAAATCACGCTAAAATGCTCAATTGTTACGGTATGGGTTATGTTGCCAAGTATAGGAAAAAAACACTGACATGACATTCTTCTTATTGATCGGTTACATCAAACTGATCGTAACCAATGATCCATTGTAAATTTCATACAATTGCCCATTACTACTTTTAATGGGTGCATTTGGCCATAGGTAGTCATTTATTTTGTAAATGCTTTCTTTTATTGTTTTATGTACAAAATTAATGTTACTGAAGTTGTCAAAAAAAATGTAAATGGTCAAATAAAAGTGATTATATTTTGGGGGTGAAATCCAAGTTAAAAATCATAACAATCGATGATTAATTTTGTAGATTTGTGGTCTTCACAAAATTCATACAATACATATAAGAGAATGCTGAAAACTGGAATATTTTTTTTTTTAAAATGGGTCACGGATATTATCTATTACAGAACCTTACCCACCTATGCCTAAGAGTATACTGGCAAAGAGAGGGCGTCTGGGTTTCGATATATCTGACATTCCTACTGATGGCAGTGACGAGGAGTATGAATTTCTGAAAAAGAAAAAACGGTCACACAACCCACTAGGGAGGGAAGGTAGAGAGGGAAACCTTGGGTGGGAGCCGGTAAGTTTCAAAGTGAAATGTTTTGTTCGTTATAGCGTATTTTGTGACAGCTGGGAACATCAGTTTATTCACGAATAATTTGTGATGTCATTAGTATCAATGGATAATTTTTGGTTTAACGTAAGAGAATTGCTAAAATTTGTAAATTAGCCAATATCATGCAGACAAGGATTCTATCGAGCTTATTTCAATTGAAAAAAAGTGAATTGCTTCCCTTGTTAAACAAAAATTAAGAAAATTTATTCTTGAACAATTTTAGTCGAAGATAGACGACTACCCTAAAATAGACGCAAAAGGTTGAGGTAACAACAATAATATAGGCTTGTCTTCAATATCACTATCCTAGCTCTGAAAATACATAGTTTGTTTTTGTAATGCTTTTCTTATTATTAAAGAGGGGGCATATTTTATTAACAGATATGTAAGTACAGTTAATATTTTTTTATTTTTTTTGGCAATAGCCTTTTGAAGGACTTGATGGATTTAAACAGGTTTAATATGCAGGTTTTTATTTGAGAAAAGGTAGATCATGTTTGAAAATGTATTGTTTTACGTTAAGTAATAGTAAAAGTAAAGTTTAAAATATTGGATTTTTTTTTAGAGCATTCAATCTTGTTCAATACCTTTTGATGGACTTCTAAGATTGAAACCAAGTTTTTTATTAACAAATCTGGATCAACATTTAATATGAACATAATATCAATTTTTCAATCTATATGGTTACCATGGGGACATTCATCAACTTCAATAATAAGCATGGGGACATTCATCACCTTCAGTGATTAGCATGGGGACATTTTTCAACTTCAGTGATTAGCACATGGACATTCATCACCTTCAGTGATTACCATGGGACATTCATCACCTTCAGTGATTACCATGGGGACATTCATCACCTTCAGTGATTAGCATGGGGACATTCATCACCTTCAGTGACTATCATGAGGACATTCATCACCTTCAGTGATTACCATGGGGACATTCTTCAACTTCAGTGATTAGCACAGGGACATTCATCACAGTCAGTGATTACCATGGGGACATTCATCACCTTCAGTGATTAGCATGACATTCATCACCTTCAGTGATTACCATGGGGACATTAATCAGTCAGTGATTAGCATGGTGACATTCATCACCTTCAGTGATTAGCATGAGGACATTCATCACCCTCAGTGATTAGCATGAGGACATTCATCACCTTCAGTGACTATCATGAGGACATTCATCACCTTCAGTGATTATCATGGGGACATTCATCACCTTCAGTGATTAGCATGGGGACATTCACCACCTTCAGTGAGTATCATAGGGCCATTCATCACAGTCAGTGATTATCATGGGGACATTCATCACCTTCAGTGATTAGCATGAGGACATTCATCACCCGCAGTGATTAGCATGAGGACATTCATCACCTTCAGTGACTATCATGAGGACATTCATCACCTTCAGTGATTATCATGGGGACATTCATCACCTTCAGTGATTAGCATGGGGACATTCATCACCTTCAGTGAGTATCATGGGGCCATTCATCACAGTCAGTGATTATCATGGGGACATTCATCACAGTCAGTGATTAACATGAGGATATTCATCACCTTCAGTGATTAGCATGAGGACATTCATCACCTTCAGTGATTAGCATGGGGACATACATCACCTTCAGTGATTAGCACATGGACATTTATCACATTCAGTAATACTCATGGGGGACATTCATCACCAGTGATTAGCATGGGGACATTCATCAGTCAGTGATTAGCATGGGGACATTCATCACCTTCAGTGATTAGCATGGGGCATTTATCATCTTCAGTGATTAGCATGTGAACATCCCATTTTTGATTACCATGGGGACATTCATCAGTCAGTGATTAGCATGGGGACATTCATCACCTTCAGTGATTATCATGAGGACATTCATCACATTCAGTGATTAGCATGAGGACATTCACCACCTTCAGTGACTATCATGAGGACATTCATCACCTTCAGTGATTACCATGGGGACATTCATCACCTTCAGTGATTATCATGGGGACATTCATCACAGTCATTGATTAGCATGGGGACATTCATAACAGCCAGTGATTTGCATGAGGACATTCATCACCTTCAGTGATTACATTATGATGAGGACATTCATCACCTTAAGTGATTAGCATGGGGACATACATCACCTTCAGTGATTAGCCAGGGACATTTATCACCTTCAGTAATACTCATGGGGGACATTCATCACCAGTGATTAGCATGGGGACATTCATCAGTCAGTGATTAGCATGGGGACATTCATCACCTTCAGTGATTAGCATGGGGCATTTATCGTCTTCAGTGATTAGCATGTGAACATCCCATTTTTGATTACCATGGGGACATTCATCAATCAATGATTAGCATGGGGACATTCATCACCTTCAGTGATTAGCATGGGGCATTTATCATCTTCAGTGATTAGCATGTGAACATCCCATTTTTGATTACCATGGGGACATTCATCAGTCGGTGATTAGCATGGGGACATTCATCACCTTCAGTGATTATCATGAGGACATTCATCACCTTCAGTGACTATCATGAGGACATTCATCACCTTCAGTGATTATCATGGGGACATTCATCACCTTCAGTGATTAGCATGGGGACATTCATCACTTTCAGTGATTAGCATGGGGACATTCATCAGTCAGTGATTACCATGGGGACATTCATCACCTTCAGTGATTAGCACGACATCAGTGATCAGATGGGTACATTCATCAGTCTGTGATTAGCATGTGAACATTCATCACCTTCAGTGATTAGCATGTGGACATTCATCACCTTCAGTGACTATCATAAGGACATTCATCACCTTCAGTGATAAGCATGGGGACATTCATCACCTTCAGTGATTATCATGGGGACATTCATCACAGTCAGTGATTAGCATGGGGACATTCATCACAGTCAGTGATTAGCATGAGGACATTCATCTCATTCAGTGATTAGCATGAGGACATTCATCACATTCAGTAATTAGCATGAGGACATTCATCACCTTCAGTGATTAGCATGGGGACATTCATCACCTTCAGTGATTAGCACAGGGACATTTATCACCTTCAGTAATACTCATGGGGGACATTCATCACAAGTGATTAGCATGGGGACATTCATCACCTTCAGTGATTAGCATGGAGCATTTATCATCTTCAGTGATTAGCATGTGAACATCCCATTTTTGATTAGCATTGGGCATTCATCATCTTCAGTGATTAGCATGTGGACATTCATCATCTTCTGTGATAACACTGGGGTATGTCATTCTTCACCTTTGTGATTAGTATGGGGACATTCATCACCTTTATTGATTAGTATGGGGGCATTCATCACCTTTATGATTTGCATGGGGACATTCATCACTTTTGTGATTAGCATGGGGACATTCAACACCTTTGTAATTAGCATGGGGGACATTCATCACCTTCAGTGATTACCGTGGGGACATCAACACCTTCAGTGATAAGCACGCGGACATTCATCACATTCATTGATTAGCACATGGTCATTCATCCCATTCAGTCATAACTGCGGGGTTATTCTTCACCTTCAGTGATTAAAATCACTTCTTTGCTCTGCCTACTGTTTTGATTTTAATATGATAAAATAAAATGCATTTTATGATAAATTGAAATGCATTTTATGGAACTAAATATTTATTTGTTTATAAACAATCAATTTATCCTACATTTTGTCCCAATTTACAGATTGATTGGTGTGCAAACCTTACAAGTATGATACGGTATTTGTTCAGATTTTTGTTAACTGTTTGTTTAAAGTTGTATTTGTTTGATAGTTGTCTTCTTTTCTTTCTAATTTTATAATTTGGCTATTTTCAGCACTTCTACAAAATGTTACTTTATTGAAAAGGTAGACCTAATCACTATATTGTTTGGGGTGCTTGTTTCTGCGAAAGATTTTTCTTATATTTTCAGACATAATTTGGCAATTACCTAAATAAGTTATACATGTACAACAGTGAAACGGGCCAAACACTTCAGGCCATAATAAATTAATTGCTAGTTTATCATCCAAATTTTATTTCAAAATAGGGGCTGTGGGTGAACTTTTATTTTTTATATTTTTATTTTATACAACAAATGGAATATTGCCTCGGCACAAGGAAAAATAGTAACACATACTACTGAGTTCTTCCAAGATTGAAAATACATTGTTAATAGTGTTTCATACTTTCAGGCACGTATTTATTTGAGAATTTAAACATTTTCAGATGTTAAGAAATATTTCTTGTATAAATAATAAAAAGTAGTTGAACTGCAACAGAGGATAGTATAGACAGAGATGTAATAAACCACTACTTCTTAGATCTCTGGGTCATACTAGGCTACTAGCTTTTTAAAATCACAGAACATTTGACAGTTTGTGACACAACCTTTCTTTGGTACAAACAATTTTTATAAGATAAACACAAATTGCAAACAGGGTAGTTGTATTAAGTTTCAACACAGTGCGGAGACATAATGTTATAAACGTCTAGTAACGATGTAATATCCTACGCAAAATTACAACCAAACCCGTCTGATAATTGCAACACCCTTTACCGCTTTAATGATAACAAACACAATTTTCCCCCATTTAATTTGCTAATTTTTGTCGTTTTGAGAAGAAATTTTGTACCTCAACACCGGTTATTGCGTTTCCGAGTTTCAATGGACAGGTTTAAAAAAAATAAATTTAAAAACGGGTGGGCGGGGATGATAATCTAGTAATTAATTTATTATGGCCTTACTTTTTGATGTTAATTTTTTGAAAGTTTGATAACATTTAAGTTCTGAAGTTATTTGACTGAAGTTTTCTGCTGTCCCAGCAACTAGGACTTGTTTAAATGTTAATGGAAAAAGCCCTATCAAAAACATATTTTGGTTGTAAAACATTTATTACTCACCCGATTTTCAAAAAAAAAAAAAAATGAAGTGGGGGCTATATAAGAAACACGCTGTCCATAACGTCGCGTAACATTCTTGTCCAGAACATACATGCGTAACATATTTTTATTACTTGCATTCCTCGAACAGTTTTGAATGGGTTATTCCCAAACTCATGGTTTTCCCTGAAGCAGGTTTTCTGCATCTCTGACCCACATTTTGGCCAGAGGACTCGTATTTTTAAATTACTGCGTCCACGAGACATGCTCCTGTAAAATATCCATTTTGGTACTTCTCTACATTTTCGCTACTTCAGTTAAAATGTTATGTAGGCGTTTGTTCTAAATAAATTAAATAGGAAATAAAAGTACCCTTAATGATGCGCACCTGCTCAATCAATTACCTTAGCCTCGTCCGTCGGATGGGGACGTAAACCGGGCGGTCCCGTGTATCGGTCTATCCTCCGAGCACGTTAAAGAACCATAGGAATCTATTCGATAATAAGAGTAGGGCAGGTTCCCGGATTCCTATGTATCCTTCCCCTCTCTCTGGTGCGGCTCTAAATAACCTATACTGTGTTGATGAGCCGTTAAACAACATTCAATTCAATTCATATCATTCAGCTGCCGATTTGTGCAATTATACATTTTTGAAGAGTTCAATGGAAATGTACAAAAATTACCGAGGAAAAAATATGTTCTGCTTCGCTAATTTAAGTTTGTTCACTTGTTCACTGCAATAGAACATACTTAACACACAAGCAAACACATCTTATTTTATTCTGATAAAAACATCATATTGGAGCGTCGGGCGTTCGAGTGATGGTGTAACGTTTTCAAAATGGGGAAATTATTTGAAAACGTCTCTCTGCCACCAAAATAATTAAATACAAAGCTGAAAAACTTCGAACTCAACGCGTCTATGATTTGAAATAAGCAAGACAGAACATGCTAAGATAGCTGGAAGCAGGAATGCAATGGGTTAACCAGAGCTCTAGATAAGCTGCGTATCCGCGTAATTTACGCAAATAAATTAGCAAAAATATGCAAAAGATTTTGTTCTATGCTTTTTAAAAATGTTTTTTTTTTTAAGAAAAACACAAAGATTTGTTTCAATGCGAAGCTAAACATAAATATACAGGAATAAAAGTTTTGCCGATCTCCATTTTCAAAATGTATATGGTCAGTTCTATTGTCAAACTGTTCTGTACTCAACACCCGTGTGTTGAATATGTTCATGCACCATATGATGCAAAACTCTTATTAGAACTTATTCCAGAGTATTTTTTTCCTTCATAAACAGGGGCTGATTTTTGGTCCCTTCCCCTAGCCAAACAGACTACTTTTTTCCCCTCTTTGGCTGAGATTTTTTTTTTTTTTTTGCTTAACATTATTTCCCCTTCTTTCTCAACATTATTATGTTTGGGATACATTTATAGAAGACAGTACCTCTTTTGCCTATTTGCACAGCCAAATCTTCAATTTGTAAATAATAAACTGTTCCCCCTATATCTCAAAATCGCATTATTTTTTCCCCTTTAACAGGAAAATCACGCTTTTTTTCCCCCTATTGAAGGGCCTTGGCCTCTTCCCCTATTTCCAATAAAAGCTCTTTATTCAGAACAAATCTATGTTTGACAAAACGAACATTTCATGAAATAAATAAATAAATTACAAGTTACCTTTCCATGAATACAGACATTTTTTCTGAGTCAGTTGTTCAGCAAATATTGTTTGATTTAATTGCCACAGGTGTGGCAAAGTAAAAAAAGATACACAAAGTAAAACATACACACATGTGTACACAAACACATAATTTGACAATTTTATTTAGTTGAAATTGTACAATTGACAATAATTCTGAGTAACTGAAGGAAAAACGCAAATGTAAATAAACGAAGAGTAAAAATATTGATAAGAAAAAAATATTGGGTTAAAAAACTCATATAAAAAAAAAATGAAGGGTAAAAAACTCAATTAGTAAAATCCTTATCTAAGCTCTGGTTTAACCATGACAATGGGAAAAGTCATATGTCATGCAATGTTAAACTGGGAATTATAAAAAAAACGGAACATCCAACCTGTTGTGATATCTTGCATTATAATGATGATGAAGTTTTGGTAGGAGTTACACTCCGAAATTTGTTATTTAAATGTGGGACCCCCAAAATCAAAATATTTTTTCCGTGAGTCCTGGACCTGCAACTCAAAAATCCTACGGAAAACCCTGCAAACTTCATATACACATGACAACTGATGACCTTATGTCCTTCTACATCATCCATTGTGGATTGTCTAATATATTACAGAATTATGGCCCTTTGTTCGACGATGTATTCATCACCTTCAGTGATAAGTTCTAGTTCATTTTAATGCTGAAATACCCTCGGCTAAAACACCCAAGACAATAATACAAAAAATTGAAACTTTAATTGAATCAAGGGGCCCGTGGATGCTCTACTTGCTAAAGATAAAGTTTATGTATAAGGGACCAAAACTCTTTCAAAATTATTCAACCGGAACATGGCGATGATATACGCAACTAGGCTTGGTACTGATCATCCCCGCCAAGAATGCAATGAATTACCCAAATTCGTTGAAATTCCGGCAAGGAGTTCAGAAGAGACTAATCTGGAAAAAGTTTGTGTATTAAAACCTTTAAAGGGCCATAACTCTGCCAAAAATCATTCAACTGGAACATGGCGATGATATGGAGAACTAGGCTTGAAACTGATCGTTTCATTGAAATCCAGCCAGGGGTTCAGGAGAATATCCCGGAAAAACGCTGTTAATGTTCTGGCTGGTTTATGAACTTTTCTAAGCTTTCAACGATAGTAACAATCTGGTAAAGTTTGGTAAAGATCAGATGAAAAATGAAGGCCCTATCGTCTTAACAAAATATAGAATTTTTAACTAAATCAAGGGCCATAACTCCGCTGTTATTGGTTTGATCTGGCTGGTTTGCGAACTTATAAGAGCTTTCAATGATGTTAACAATTTTTACTTGTCCGGTCTGGCTGGGATTCAAACTTGTCCGAGCTTTGAAAAATGAAGGCCATATCATCTTAATGAGGTAAAAGTTAACGGACGGACAGACGACGGATAACTCACCATCTCATAAGCCCTGTTGGCCCTTGGCCAGTAGAGCTAAAAAACATTTTATCTTTTAAAATAAGGCAAGTACAAAAATCTCCATGAAACGTTAATCTAGAGCACTGTTCATTTATGTATGTAGGATATACACCTATTGGCATTATTATACTTGAGCAATATTAAAAGTAAAAGCATAGAAAAGTCTGTAGACACTTGCATTGTCAGTTTTATTAACCTAAAGCGTAAAATATGAATCCTTTGCAATTCAAATGTTAACTAGAACAAATTCGACGGCACGCCTTTGCAAAATACCCACGTTTTCTTCACACAGGTCAATTCCCTTTAACCCTGTATCCATTTTACATGTAATTGTTTTGATCCTTCTTTGATACTCAGATCGGAAATAGTATTATTTATGCTTTTCTGTATACATCTATGACACTGTAAATGAATAAAAAAATGTTTAGGGTGTGTATTTGAACCCAGGGAAGACGTCCGAGTTTTAAATAATAAATCATTTGACATGCTGTGTATCTCTCTCATAGACGACTATCATACTAATTAATGTGCAAAAGTATGAAAAAATTACACAGTAATTGAATTATTAGTGTTTTTGATGCCCCTTCCTCCAGGCCCCACCGATGACGTAGTAGGAAACAAATTTATACAGTGTAATCCCATCATCATAATGTTTCATTTGAGACATAATTATCAAAAAAAATAAAAATATATACTCCAAATCCCTCCGAATCATAGACCATTACATACACCAAGTTATGTGCAAGAATGTAGAAAAATGACAAGTGTAATTGAAATTTTATTGTATTTGACCTACCCCACCTCCGAGGGACCCTGGGTGCGGGCGGAGCCATCATCATAATTTTTCATTTGAGACATGATTACATTTGTTTTTCCCCCAGCTAGTTGCAATCATTTGAGCATAAAAAACAGGGTGGAAAATGACCCTTTCCTTCTGGACAGGTTACTAAAATGGCTCTCGACCCCATTTTAGCTGCACGGACAGACGGACAAATTGAGGCGATTTTAATATACCCTGTTTTTTTCAAAAACATGGGTATAATAAAGGTAAAAACTCTACAAAGTATAATAAGGAAATCTGAAAGAAAGCTGTGTAAAAAAACAACAATCCTGTTTACTGATTAAACTTTTATTGTTAACAGAAACTGGCTTTGAAGTACATTCGTGAATTGAAGGGAAGGCGGAAAGATGAGAACATCCCTCTGAGATGTAAGATTTGTAATGACAAGGTGTTCACAGCGGCAGCCACCCTCATGTACCATTATAGGAGCCACGCAGGTAATACTTCCTTTTGTACTCTAGTTTGATAAAATGTCAGCAATAATGGTAGTTATTTCCTGGGCTGATCCAGGGCTTTTTTACCTTATATAACAGAGGCCTGTAAAGGGCCTCTTCCCAACAGAAAATTGGACTGTTTTTTCCCAACTGTGGCAGAAATATTTACCAATCGGAAAACAGCAGTCTCTCAGAATTTGAGAAAAAGCATGAATTCAGCAGTGTATTTTTGTCTGCTAAGTAAATTCCGACTTGGAAAAGTTAATAATTATGGTAAATAATGGATGACAATATAAATAAAGTATATTAATGTCATATTTACTTAATTTATGAAACCTTGTATTTTTCCCAAAATGAGAAATAAGCGCGTTCTTTTTTCCCAAAATGGACAGGCCTGGGCCTCTTCCCAATTTTGTGGAAAAAAGCCCTGTGATCATAGTTATTGAACTGATGATCTACAGCAGACAAAAGGAATCCGATATGTGTTGGCGGTTTAATATTTGAAATAAATTCTAAAGTATTGTCTCTCTCTATCCAGTTTTTAGCTCTACTGGTCGAAGGCTAGTTGTTCGTAGCCCATCCGTCTGCAGCGAATTTTTCTCACTTTTAGGAATGGTACCAGTATCCAGTTTTTTCGGAAAATTGACGTTGTTTTGCCTTAAATTGGGAAACGCTTTTATAAATCGTATAATTAGCTCGGCAATTAGCTCATCTGATCAAATATCAGCAGAGCGTTTGCCGTGGCATGATGTCTGTTCTGTCTGATTGTGCGTGAACTTGTTTTTGTGGTGACTTCATGTCTGCAATTACAGATGGATTATCATGAAACTTTAAAGGATTAATGTTGTTCTTGATGTCTACTTCATCTTAAACAAAATTAATGTCTGTCAGAAATCCAAGATGTGCACCATAGCTAAAAGACTGTATAATAGCTACTCTTCTGAAATGATGGATTATCATGTAAATTTATGGGAATGTTTGCTCTTTATGTCTTGTTCTTTAATAGTTAAACATGGGTTGTTCTGAAATACAAGATCATATGGCCACCATCGGTAAAAATAGACTTTCAAAAATGACAATTTGATGGCGACTACTCGAAAACTTATGGAACTTTACAGGAATAATGTACTTGATCATTTGATGCTTATTTGGATCAAAGGCAAAATTAAGCGGTGCAAATTCCTAAGTGGCCGCTGGAGCTAAAAAATTGATTTTCAAACACTTTTACTTCTCTGAAAATATGAGATAGTTTTTCCTGAAACTTAACAAAAATTATGTACTTGGTATCAAATTGATCCTAAGTAAAATTAGGTCGACTCGAAATAAAAAATGGCTGCGACACTTAAAAGATAGATTTTCAAAAGACAATTTATGCATTGACTAGTTCTGAAACAATTTGATAAATTTCCTGAATTTTACTGGAACTTGATGATTAGCTCTTACGTCTAATAAATATCAGTAGAGCACTCTGCTTATGCTGGGGCGCATCGTCAGTTGTCCCTTCCGTCTGTTGACTTTTTTTGTTACTACATGTTCTCCTCCGATACTTCGAGTCTGATTTCTCTGTAACAACAGGAATAATACAAACCTGTCTAGCCCAAACAAAATTCAGGTCAGTCAGAAATCCAAGATGGCTGTCACAGCCAGCAAAATATACCCTTGAACATTTCAAGTTCTTCTCAGAAACCATCATATACCCTAGACTATCAAATTTGTTCACAGATGAAGTACCCGGGATCAAATATTTGGGTAATTAAAGATTTATCTATAGGGATAACTAAAAAAAAAAAAAAAAATAAGCTGAGCTCTAAAGGGACTTGAGGAAACTTGGATTTCATTTAATAACCAAGTCTTGTTTATTGACCAGTAATTTGCAATTTTGAAGTTGTTAACTGATTGGATGTTATGTTTTGCTTCAGGGATCAAGCCATTTGTGTGCCTTATCTGCAACACAACGTTCACCAGACAACACAGCCTTAACTACCACATGCTGATCCACAATAACCAGAGTCGCTTCACGTGTAAGGATTGTGGACGCAAATTCAGACACCCAAGTCACTTCAAGGTATCACTTATAAATACGTTAAAACCAAAGTTCATCTCAGTATTTAAGTATGTAATCAGAGATTGAGTGGGTAGTGCCAGGTGAACGTACCTTATGAATCTCTTTATATATGGTCAAACACATGATCTTGACTGTTAAGAAAATACAAAGTTGTGGTGCTTCTTAAAAAAGAAGATTGCTTCTCAAAATTGCTTCTTAAAAAAAGTATATGCACCAAAAATAAACAGAATGTTTGGCCCAATGTTCAACCTGATGCAATATATTTTGCAGGAAGTTAATCGATTTTAAATTGACATTTTTCATTTTGTTCATAATGTTTATGCCCCTGACATTCAAAGAATGGTGGAAGGGAATATAGTTTTACCTCTGTCAGTCCGCAAGTCTGTGCGTCTGAATATGTTGTCAAAATTCTAACTTGGGTAATTGTTAATCCAATCTTCTCCAAACCTAGTCAAATTGTATATGAACACAGTGTCTCGGCCAAGTTCAATATTTGGCCCCAATTCCAGAATTATGGCTGTTGGAATGGTAAAAAAATTACGAAATTAACGTCGTCCGGACTCTAACTTAGGTAATTGTTATCCAGTCTTCTCCAAACATAGTCAAGTGTTGATGAGCCGTTAAACAACATTCAATTCAATTCAAGTTATATATGGACACAATGTCTCGTCCAAGTTTGATAATCAGTTCCATCGCCTCAGTAATTCCAGAGTTATGTCCCTTGGAATAGTAAAAAATCACCTACGCACTTACGAAATGCTTGGTCATGAAAGTTATTTTTAGCTCTACTGGCCAAAGCGTTTATTGGTTTATGGGATGGCGCGATGTCCGTCTTTTACCTCATTAAGACGATAGTGCCTTCATTTTTCATCCGATCTTTACAAAACTTCACCAGATTGTTAATATCAATGAAAGCTCGGACAAGTCGAAAACCAGCCAACAAGTTTGGACAGTAACAGCGGAGTTATGGCACTTGATTTAGTTAAAAATGCTACGTTTTGCCTCGTTAAGATGATAGGGCCTTCATTTTTCAACCGATCTTTACAAAACCTATCAGATGGTTTATATCAATAAAAGCTCACACAAGTTTGAAAACTAGCCAGATCGGAACAGTAACAGCAGAGTTTTGGCCGTTGATTTGGTTAAAAATGCTGTATTTTTCCACGTTAAGACAATAGGGTCTTCATTTTTCATCTTTAATATCTACGAAACTTTACCAGATTGTTAATGTCAATGAAAGCTCGGACAAGTTTGAAAACCAGTCAGATCAGACCAGTAACAGTGGAGTTGTGGCCTTTGATTTAGTTAAAATGCTATATTTTGCCTCGTTAAGACGATAGGGTCTTCATATTTTATCTGATCTTTACGAAATTTTACTAGATTGTTAATATCAATGAAAGATCGGACAAGTTCGAAAACCAGCCAGATTGGACCATTTACATTGGAGTTGATGGCCCTTGATTTTCTGAAATATGCTATATTTTGGCCTTGTTAAGACAAAAGGGCCTTTGGCCGGATTTCAGTGAAACTTTGCTGGAAGGGCCTTTAGCCGGATTTCAGTGAAACTTTGCTGGGATGATCAGTACCAAGCCTAGTTGTACATATCATCACCGTGTTCTGGTTGAATGATTTTGGTGGAGTTACGGCCCTTTAAAGGTTTTAATGCACAAACTTTGTCCTGACTAGTTCTCCTGAACCCCTGGCCGGATTTAAACAGGGATGATCAGTTCCAGGTCTAGTTGTCCAAGTCATCGCCGTGTTCCGGTTGAATGATTTTTGGTAGAATTATGGCCCTTTAAAGGTTTAAATACACAAACCTTGTCTGGACTAGTTCTTCTGAACCCCTCGCCAGATTTCAATGAAACTGGAATGATCAGCACCAAGCCTAGTTATGCATGTCATCGTCGCGTTCCAGTTTACAGATCTTTGGCGGAGTTATGGCCCTTTAAAGGTTTTTGATACACAAACTTCTTCCGGGCTAGTTCTCCTGATCATTATCAAGCCTAGTTGTGCATATCATCGCCATACTCCAGTTGAATGATTTTTGGCAGAGTTATGGTCCTTTAAATGTTTAATACTCAAACTTTGTTCAGATTAGTCTCTTCTGAACTCCTTGCCGGATTTCAGAAAATCTTGGCGGGGATAATCAGTACCAAGCCTAGTTGCACCTTTCATTGCCATGTTCTGGTTGAATGAATTTTGGTAGAGTTATGACCCCTTAAAGGTGCACTAACTTTGTCCAGACTAGTTCTCCTGAACCTCTGGGTGGATCTCAAAGAAACTTGGCAGGGATGATCAGTACCAAGCCTAGTTGCGTATATCATTGTCATGTTCGGGTTAAATGATTTTTGAAAGAGTTGTGGCATCTTATACATAAACTTTATCATGAGCCAGTAGAGTGTCCAAAGACCCTCTTGGGCCTCATGTTTATTGGCTGGCATAAAGTATTGAATTTTGTTTTACATTGAGGTTTATAATAGAAAGCCACTATTTTCTTTTGTAGGAGCATCTTAGAAGGCACACAGGTGAGACACCATTTGAATGCCTGGATTGTGGTCAGCGATTTAAGACACGGAATACATACAAACGCCATCTTAAGACGAGACACGGAAAACTTCTGACTGCTACCGGCATTCATCAGTTGAGTCGTGAAGAGTTTGCGAAAGTGAAAACGAAAAGGTACAATATTCCAAGACTACCTGAAATTAGTTACCAAATGCCGGAATTGACATTTACAAAACTGAAGGAAAGGAAGCAAGACAAAGGGCCAATACGAGGTTATATGAGTGGATGCTATGTTAGTGTGAGCACGCTCACCGATAAAAACAAAAACAGAGAAACAGAACTGAAGACAAAATACGATATAAAGCAGGAAGTAGGTTCAGATGAAGAAGATCCAGAGCTAGATCAGATTCTAGAAGCTTTGTCAGAATCGGTGACAGCACAGAAACAAGCGAAGACACCTGAAGTGAAACAGGCCCGTTGTAAGGAAGAGGTGGAGGAGGAGGAGGAGGAGGAGGACGACATGGACATCGGTGAACCATACACCACTGGTATATATGTAAATAAAAAATATGCAGAAGAAGCAGCGGAGAAAGAAGCAAAAGATTTAAAGAAATAAAAGTGCTCTCCAAAAGTGCTTTTTAGTATTAAACATGCAATCATATATAAGGCTCATATAAAAGTTCAAGAAAAATTGTTTTGAAAATTACTATGCTTTGACAACAAACATCTGCTTATGTTCATGCTAAACAATTGTAAATGCATTGCAATGCACATTGTTTTGCACATTGTTTTGTACAGTAATCTTAAAGATATAGGACCAAGATATAGGCTTTTCATATTGTATGTAATAATAACTGTATATAATTATATATTTCTTGTTAGCTGTACTGGTTGAAGATCTGGCGAGTATGTGTGATGGCGTGTTGTCTGTCTGTCAGTAACCTTTTCTTATCATTGCTCCTTCAAAACCCCTGGTTTATACACGAAACAGACATTCCTCCTAATGTAAAGTTGGTCTGGAATAAAATCCAGGTTCCTGTAAAGTCTTAGATGGCTGACACATATATTAAAAACAGAAAAGTTTGTTATCATATGTGATCAAAATGAAATGAGTGGGGGGGCTTTACATCCAATTAAATAACAAATGATATTGAATTATGTTGGATCTGCAACCTCAGAGGGAGATGAGATGGAGAATGAAGATTCCCCCAATCAAATATGACCTGCTGTGAGAAGGAGTTTACTTGTTTTTCCTCTCCATTCCATATCTCTTAAAATGCTTGTGATAGTAGATTAAACTCTTGATGTGTGTATCATTGACATTCTTTGTTCATCGTCATGGAATTTTCATCTCTGGTCTTAAGCTCCTAAACCTTTAAAGATAATGGTGGTGAAACTTCATGTGTCCGGTTCAGCCTTTTAGCAATGGACCAAAACTTTGATGCATTTGCTTTTGAAATAATATACTGCTTTACAGGTTACAGTTAGGCCACAATTATTTTTTTCTTGGTTGACGGATTTTTCATATTTTTTTTACGCTCGGTCGGAAGGGAAAAAAAAAATTAAATCTGTTTCTAAGTACAAATTTCAGACATGGTGACCATGTTTCTCATATAAAACCGTAAGTTTATACAACACAACATGTATTTAAATCGTTGAATATTCTTTTAATATTCCCAATGATAAAATTCCTGTATTCACGCCCGGATGGAGTGCCCGGATGTTTTGAAATCAAGTTACCGTGGATAACAAGGGAGGCTACTCTATGTTCCTCATACAAGAAAATGGCGGATAGTGATCGCGCGTCGTTTGCGTTCGAAATTTCGATGTTTTGATAGATATATGCTGTTGTTTGACGTGGTATTATTGTATACTAGAAAATTGTTTCACCAATTCAAAAAAATTTAATTTTTTTTTCTTCATCTGGCGTTGAAATGAGGCCGGCGGTGAAAAAACCCCATAGATGTTCAAATTTTTATTTTTTTTCCAATCTCTCGAAAATTGGGGTCGGCGGATCCGTAAACCAAGAGGAAAAAAAAATGTCGCCTTATGGGGAATGATTACATCCAATTGACCAAAAACATGTGTCACTTCCTTTTAGTTGTAAATATAGCAGTGTTAACCAGTAGAGTGTCCTCGGTCCTCTTGGCCTTCTGGTAACCATAGAAAATTAGTAGAGCTTTTGCAATGGCGCATCTAAATCTGTAAACTTTGTGATCGCTCCAAAATTACTACCAGGGCTAAAATTCATGGAACAGAAACTAATTCAACTTTCTTCAAAAGCGCCTCCGTGGCCAGGAAAGTAAAGAAGCTGTGTCTAAAACTTTCTCACTTCTCGCCGCTGCGGGTTCAAATCCCACTGGGATCTTGACTTGACCAGTGAGAAAGTGTCGAATCTTACAAATGGCAGGAGGTATACAGTACTGGTTCTACCCAGGAAAATGGGGTGGTCTACCTCTACCACAACAAAAATCGATTGTCATACATAGCCTAACAAGTGCTAAAAAATACATAAAACACCATTCAAAGAAAACCGAAGATGGCCACCATGGCTAAACATAGACAAAATATTTGTTTGTGATCTTTTCTCTTAGAACCCTAAGAGATTTTCACTAAAGTGATCTGCAAGACAGGGTCCTTGGTCTTAATAGCTGATAATTTATGTTTATCCAACATCTATGGCTGGGACGTGACCTCACTACCTCTTTATTTATTTTCTCTATGACTGTATTTTTTCATAACTATGAGTAAGGTGATACATAAATATTTATAGCATAATTTTTTTCGAGTATAGGCGATTTATACTGCTTCTGGAGAGCTGTAGGCCCGAGATTGCAGTATAAATCGCATACGAGAAAAATATGCTATAAATGTTTTGTACCGTAGCCATTTATCCAAGTATGCGCGTGCAAGAAGTTTTAGGGCAGTTTTCAGTAAACATAACAGCTCGATCCAATCAAGAAATAACATTATAACGCGGCATGAGCATGACCCATGTTTTGATTATTGCAGTCAATCGCCTTGTATATTATTGGGCAAATGCAGTGTCGAGGAGTGCTGTTTTGGTAATGATTTAGTCGTTTTGATTGACAGGTTGTGTGTAGTCGAAGGTCTTTGTCTTTTTGTTTTCCATGTTTTGAACAAGATTATGAAAATCCTATAGTTGAAGCATTTGACTACTGAAATGAATATTTTGTAATTCTTTAAAATTATAAAGTCTTCCTTTATCTGCATCGATACAATTTGGCTTGAATCTCAGATATTAAAAGGCATTGACTTTACATGTTTATATACCCAATTTTCATATTCGTCATCTATACGTATATCTTGCTTGCCAAATCTCTACATTTTTGTAGGAAGCTTAAAAAATGTATCAATTGTGCTTAAAAAAGAATGCTATCATACAGGCTATTCCATTAACACATACACGGGATCCCAGGAAGGCACTTTTGAAATTAAACAACCACCCATAGATGCGCAATTGAGTTTTAAGAACCAAATTTAGGAAAATAGGGTTCACCCATAGATGTTTATTAAATTGCCTTCCTGGGACCATGGATGTCTTGCTGGAATAAATAGCCTTTCTGTGTAATTATGTAAACTATATATTTAAAAGCGCTGACACTGAAATTTATTTAAAATATTGTTATGTATGATACTTAAATTAGCCTAATGGCTGCAAAGTTGCAGGTAGTTTATCTGTGTGATGAATACTTATGTATAAATATAATTGAATTTGTATCATTTTTATGCTCACAGAAATTTTCGGGGGAGCATATAGTAGCCGCTTTGTTCGTCCTTCCCTCGCACTTTTGTCTGGAGCATAACTTCAGAATTACTGATGGGACTACAATGAAACTTCACACAATGATAGAGGGCAGTGATAGGAAGTGCAGAGTGAAAGAACCGTAACTCTGCCTTCATTCAAATTAGAGTTATTGTCCTTTGTAATTTTATACTTAGAATTTTGTCCTGAGCATAACTTCAAAACTACTGATGGGACTACAGCGATGATAGAGGGCAATGAGAGGAAGTGCAGAGTGCAAGAACCATAACTCTGTCTTCATTCTAATTAGAGTTATTGCCCTTTGTAATTTTAAAGTTAGAATTTTTCGGGAACGTAACTTCAAAACTACTTATGGGACTGCAATGAAACAACACAATGATAAAGGGCAATGAGATAAAGTGCAGAGATCTACAACCAATCTTCTTTCAAATTAAGAGTTCTTGTCCTATTTAATTTTATACTTGTAATTCTTTTCTGAAGTGTAAGTCAAAAAGTACTCCTGGAACTGCTAATTGAAAACTGCTGGGTGATACAAGCCGTATAATAAATTGAGGATACATTTCATGGGAGCATCGATTGGTTCTGCCAATTTTCTTATATTATTATTCTCAGGGCTATTCTATTAAAACATACATGGGACCCCAGGACGGCACTCTTGACATTGAATACCCACCCTAAGATGCAAAATTTAGTTTAAAGAACCAAATTTTGGAAAAAAAGCTTTACCCATAGATGTCCTTTAAGTAGCCTTCCTGGGGTCCCAGGTATGTTTTAATGGAATAACCCTCATTAGCTTTTCAATTGTTTGTTAAAATTGAAACATGTATGGAATATTGGTAGAAATATTGTTAATTTTAACTATACTTGGAGATCAGGATATACATTTCTGAATAATTAAATAATTTAATTATAGCAATTGGCCATGTTTACTACAAGATGTGATATTAATACTGAGGGACAGATTTGTGTAAATTGATATGAAGTTGATGTTTGCATAAACTAAATTCATTATAATAATTATATACTACTGCTTTGATGTTGATTACTTACAGTTGGTGATGTTAGATCCTCACAGGATGTATGCATTAGACCTTTCCTTCAGTTGGTCTCTCAGCCAGTATCTGTCTGCTTGACAGTTTAACTACATTTTAAAGGGACTGGGGCAACGTGGAAGCATTATGGGTGCCAATCCAAATATGAATAAAAACATCATAAACGAGTACATATCATTTGAATGATTTAATTATTGTTAATGAAATGGTTTGGTCTGGAAAACTAGACGACTTGGCTAGTTTTGTTGTATACATCATTAGTAGTAATTCATATGATGCTTTAAGGCACTTCATTTTTTTATGCCCCCGAAAGGGTTTTCGGGGCATATTGTAATGGCACCGTACGTCCGCAGTTCGTGTCCGGACTGTATCTTCAAAACTCCTGCATGGATTTTTAATTAACTTGGCACAAGTGGTCACCATAACAAGACGATGTGTCGCGCGCAAATCCCAGGTCCGTACCTCAAAGGTCAAGGTCACACTTACAGTTTATAGGTCAAAAACAGGTAAGCAATTTCGTGTCCTGACCGTAACGTCATTTTCGTGTCCGGTCCGTAACGTCACAACCCCTGCAGGGATTTTTAAATAACTTGGCACAATTTATCACCATATCAAGACAATGTGTCGCACGCAATACCGAGGTCCGTACCTCAAGGGTCAAGGTCACACTTGCAGTTCATAGGTCAAAAAGGGATAACGCATTTTCGTGTCCGGACCGTAACGTCGCAATGCCTGCAGGGATTTTTAAATAATTTGGCACAAGTGATCACCATAACAAGACGATGTGTCGCGCGCAAAACCCAGGTCCGTACCTCAACGGTCAAGGTCACACTTGCAGTTCATAGGTCAAAAACAGGTACGCAATTTCGTGTCCGGACCATAACGTCACAACCCATGCAGGGATTTTTAAATAACTTGGCACAACTGATCAAGACGACGTGTCATGCACAAAATCCAGGTCCATGGCTCCAAGGTCAAGGTCACACTTAGAGGTCAAAGGTCACTTCGGGGGCATTTGTCACTTACAGTATATAAGAATATAATCCTCTTGTTAAGTTAATATTTATGGTATAGCAACAGAATGGAGCCGAGACGTCAAGTGTTCCAGACCTTACATTTTCACTAAACAATAATTAACCGGAAGGTAATATGCCACTTAACGTAATGCATATTCACATTTCATATGAAACTGAAACACATTATGAAGGTTTTCATTTGTTTGAATTGACACTAATCACTCTTCTAGATCGCCTTCAGTCCCTTGAACTGTTTGGCATATGATCCTAGCATCAGTATTTGACGAGGTAATATTGGTAGGAACATCCAATATGCTGGCTACAATTAGTATTAAAGGGACACACTGCTTGAAGTGTTTATCAAGCATTGAAAATAGCATCTCAATATTTATCCAGTATCATTTTGACTTGAAACCTACTTGCATATAATTAAATAACATTTTGAGTCTCCTTGGTTTAAGTTTATTAATGGTATAATATGATCAACAGTTAATATGCAAAAACAATGTGCTTTAAACTTGTCTTGTAATTAATATTAATGACGGAACAAATGCAAGTTATGCAGAAAATCTAACGTGACGCCATGAGTTTTTAAAAAATCAAGACTGCTTTGTGTCCCTTTAAACATAGAACCACTCTTTTAAGGAGTACATGTTTACCTAGGTATATGTAAAAATGAGTAACAAGTTGTTTCATAGCATGACTTGGTAAACACTTCTATACATAAAGGAAATTTAAAATAAGCTATACTATGTGTTATTAATGTACACCAATTGTGAATGTAAACTATCTGTTCAACAATTATTTATGCTGTATTATTAAGGATCAATTGTTCAACTTAATATTGAAATTATGATGACATTTGCATTGATTGCAGAACTTATTTTGTTATAAATAAACGAAAGAAAAAAAAGACCTGCATTTTTGTATGTTTCTTTTACCTTAGATTTCACTCCGCATATCCCAGAATTGTCACATCATCCAGTCTACCCAGTTAATGTCAAAGTTATTTGTTTCATTTTATAAGCGCCCCGTGTGGTTCCCGGGGGCCCCCGTTTGGTCACGGGGCAAAGAATAGGCCACTGCAGATCCCTTTGGAGGGGTAGGCAGAGGGGTAGAATCCCCCCAAATTCATGTTCATTTTATCATTTTTTGTGCATGTTCATTAAAGGTCTTCATGATCCCTGCATTGTTTCAGGTGCTATCTCGCTCGCATCAAAAGAGCAGTGGCAGAAAAACAATAAACGTGGAGTTTCTACGATAGAATTTGCAGCAACTCTGCAGTTCAGGGTGAGAAGGTTCTAGGCCCATTTTCCATATTTTATCTCGATGTACATGGAAGATGAGCCTGGCATGCTCATGCCTGTTAGGCGCCATATAACCTTTTCATGTGTTGGTGCGCCTTAAAACCCAATTCTATTCAATTCATTTTATAAGCAGACCTTGTGTCGTTCGCAGGCATTAATAAGGCCACTGCTTATCCAGGCAGAGGAGTAAACTACCCCAAATTCGTGTTCATTTTGTAATTTTTAGCTCGACTTGCCAAAGGGGATGTTTGAGAGTTGTACGTTATTCGTTCGTCTGTTAACCTTCGCCATATGCACACGATTTGGCCTTCATTATGAATTGGATCTTTTCCAAACTTTGCCAACTCGGAAGAAATCGGATTAGTAACGCTGGAGTTCTAGCTCTTGTTTTGCAGTAAAATGCAATATTCTGTCATGTCAACACCAGCACCTTCATTTTGTATTTGGTTTTTACCAAATATGGCCAAATTGTTGATATTAATGAAAGCTTGGGAAGTTTGAAAACCAGTTGTATCGGACCAGGAACACCAGAGTTATGGCCCCTTGAATTATTGAACACTAGCACCTTCAATTTGTATTTGATCTTTACCAAACTTTGCCAGTGTGTTGATATTAATGAAAGCTTGGTTAGGTTCGAAAACCAGCTATATCAGAGCAGTAACACCAGAGTTGTGGCCCTTGATTTATTGAAGCCTTGTCAACACTACCAGTCATTTTGCCTTACCAAACATGGCCAGATTGTTGATATTATTGAAAACTCGGTAAGTTCGAAAACCAGCTATATCGGGGCAGGAACACAAGAGCCATCATAGTCAGGCTTTTTAATTTAGTCGTTTGGCTGTTACTTGTGATACGCAGGCTTCATAACCGCTGCTCCCAACTAAATTCCATTATGTTTATTTCGCTCTTCAGGGCATTTAATTGATTAGATACTGGAACCATACGCCGTACGACATGGGGAAGCGATAAACTCCATGTCCACCGCCATGGTTAAAATTGTGTATTATTGATTTATGAATATTGAGTTCAGCTCAACCCGGGGCTAGAGGGCGTGAGCGGTAGCTAGCATATTTCACTACCGCTCATGAACAGTCTCAATCAAACCGAGACGGCAATAATTCGTATGTGTCGTGCTCGGCCGTTTCCAAAGGTCCACTATTATACTCTTTTATAAACACTCTAGCACCTTAATTTGAAGTTGATCTTTACCAAACTTGGCCAGATTTTTGGCATTGATGAAAGCTCAGACAAGTTCGAAAACCAGCTGTATCATAATAGTATCACCAAAGATAAAGGTACTTGATTATTGACAAATGCCATTTCTGCTTTGTGAACAAATTGCGAATTCGTTTTGTATTTGATCTTTACCACTTACTCCCTGTCTTTACCAAACGTAGCCAGATTGTTGATATCAATGCAAGTTGGAACAAGTTTGAAAACCAAACATTCCGTAGTGTGCCTTGTTATGTTAACACTCTAGCACCTGTTTGATCTTTATCAAACGTGACAATTTTTAATATTAATAGTTTGAATACCAGTTATGCCAAATAAGTCACACGAGAGTTGTGGCCGTTGATTTATTTAAAAATGCGATATTTTACTTAATTAGCACTCCAGCCCCTTCATTTTTCATCCGATCGTTATCAAACTTGGCGGGATTGTTGATGTCAATGAAAGTCCGGACGCGTTTGAAACCCAACCAGATCAAATAAGTAACGCCAAAACAAGTTCAATAATCAGCCAAATTTGAGCAGACTCCCCCACTTTTTATGAGCCATTGTTAGCAAGTAGAGCGTCCACATGCTCTCTTGCGGCTCTTGTTTGTGTTGTTTGTTGAATGTCTTTATCATCATTCCTGTAGTGTTTTAGGTGCTACTCGAGTGGTGGCAAAATAACTGATAGTGGTTCCAGCGAAAAATGGAGTGTTTATGCAGTGTTATCCTTGTCCGACCGTTTGTCCATCCCTCCCAAGTTTTGAAGTAAAGCTCTACTTGCCAAAGGCCAGCAGAGCTTACGTTTGGCCACTAGAGCTTATGGGATGTCCAGATGTCCGTCGTCTGTAAACGTATGCCATGTGACGTGATAGGGTCTTCATTTTTAATTTGATCTTAACCAAATTTTGTCGGGGTCTTTATACCACTGAAATCTCGGACACGTTCGAAAATCAGCCAGACACCAGAGTTAAGGCCCTCGTTTTACTGAAAATTGCCATATTCTGCCTTGTGAACACTTTAGCACTTTCATTTTGTATTTGTTTTTACCAAACTTGGTCAGATTGTTGATATTAAGGAAATCTCGGACGAGTTCAATTGGAGCAAGTTAGTAACACCAGATTTATGACCCTTGAATTATTTAGAAAAAGCTATATTTTACTTCTTTAGCACTTCAGTCCCTTCATTTTTCAGCTTATTTAACGTGGCCGGATTGCTGATTTCAATGAAAGCTCGGACGTGTTTGAAACCCAACCAGATCAAATAAGTAACGCCAAAATAAGTTCAATAATCAGCCAAATTTGAGCAGGCTCTCCCACTTTTTATGAGCCATTGTTAGCAAGTACAGCGTCCACAGGCCCTCTTGTTTGTTAAATGTCTTTATCATCATTCCTGTAGTGTTTTAGGTGCTACTTGAGTGAGGGGCAAAATAAATGATTGTGGTTCCAGGGAAAAAATGGAGTGTTTATACAGCGTTATCCTTGTCCGTCCGTTTGTCCATCCCTCCCAAGTTTTGAAGTAAAGCTCTGCTGGCCTTCAGAGCTTACTTTGGCCAGTAGAGCTTATGGGATGTCCAGATGTCCGACGTCTGTAAACTTATGCCATGTGACGTGATAGCGTCTTCATTTTTAATTTGATCTGAACCAAACTTTGTCAGGGTCTTTATATCACTGAAATCTCGGACACGTTCAAAATCAACCAGATGGGATTAGGTACACCAGAGTTAAGGCCCTCGTTTTACTGAAAAATGCCACACTCTGCCTTGTGAACACTTTAGCACTTTCGTTTTGTATTTGTGTTGACCAAACTTGGCCAGATTGTTGATATTAAGGAAATCTCGGACGAGTTCGTAAACAGCTATAACAAATTAGTAACACAAGTTATGGTCCTCGATTTATTGAAAAATGCCGTATTTTGCGTTGTGAACACTTCAGCACCTTCATTTTGTACTTGTTTTTACAAAACTTAGCCAGATTGTTGACATTAAGGAAACCGCGGACGAGTTCAATTATATCAAGTTAGTAACACCAGATTTATGGCCCTTGAATTATTTAAAAATGCTATATTTTACTTCTTTAGCACTCCAGTCCATTCATTTTCAGCTGATCTTTATTTAACGTGGCCGGATTGCTGATTTCAATGAAAGCTCGGACGTCTTTGAAACCCAACCAGTCAAATAAGTAACGCCAAAATAAGTTCAATAATCAGCCAAATTTGAGCAGACACCTCCACTTTTGATGAGCCATTGTTAGCAAATACAGCGTCCACAGGCCCTCTTGTTTGTTAAATGTCTTTATCATCATTCCTGTAGTGTTTTAGGTGCTACTTAATGGGGCAAAATAAATGATTGTGGTTCCAGGGAAAAAATGGAGTGTTTATACAGCGTTATCCTTGTCCGTCCGTTTGTCCATCCCTCCCAAGTTTTGAAGTAAAGCTCTGCTGGCCTTCAGAGCTTACTTTGGCCAGTAGAGCTTATGGGATGTCCAGATGTCCGACGTCTGTAAACTTATGCCATGTGACGTGATAGGGTCTTCATTTTTAATTTGATCTGAACCAAACTTTGTCAGGGTCTTTATACCACTGAAATCTCGGACACGTTCGAAAATCAGCCAGATGGTATTAGGTACACCAGAGTTAAGGCCCTCGTTTTACTGGAAAATGCCACATTCTGCCTTGTGAACACTTTAGCACTTTCATTTTGTATTTTTTTTTTAATAAACTTGGCCAGATTGTTGATATTAAGGAAATCTCGGACAAGTTCGTAAACCAGCTATAAAAAATCAGTAACATAAGTTATGGTCCTTGATTTATTGAAAAATGCCGTATTTTGCGTTGTGAACACTTCAGCACCTTCATTTTGTACTTGTTTTTACCAAACTAGGCCAGATTGTTGACCTTAAAGAAACCTCGGGCGAGTTCAATTATATCAAGTTAGTAACACCAGATTAATGGCCCTTGAATTATTTAAAAATGCTATATTTTACTTCTTTAGCACTCCAGTCCATTCATTTTCAGCTGATCTTTATTTAACGTGGCCGGATTGCTGATTTCAATGAAAGCTCGGACGTCTTTGAAACCCAACCAGTCAAATAAGTAACGCCAAAATAAGTTCAATAATCAGCCAAATTTGATAATTGTCTTTATCATCATTCCTGTAGTGTTTTAGGTGCTACTCGAGTGATGGCAACATAACTGATTGTGCTTCCAGGGAAAAAATGGAGTGTTTATATAGTGATATCCAGAGGTCCGTCGTCTGTAAACTTACGCCATGTGACGTGATAGGGTCTTCATTTTTAATTTGATCTTAACCAAATTTTGTCAGGGTCTTTATACCACTGAAATCTCGGACACGTTCGAAAATCAGTCAGATGGGATTAGGTACACCAGAGTTTAGGCTCTCGTTTTACTGAAATATGCCACATTCTGCCTTGTGAACACTTTAGCACCTTCATTTTGTATTTGTTTTTACCAAACTTGGCCAGATTGTTGATATTAAGGAAATCTCGGACGAGTTCGTAAACCAGCTATATCAAATTAGTAACACAAGTTATGGTCCTTGATTTATTGAAAAATGCCGTATTTTGCGTTGTGAACACTTCAGCACCTTCATTTTGTACTTGTTTTTACCAAACTTGGCCAGATTGTTGACATTAAGGAAACCGCGGACGAGTTCAATTATATCAAGTTAGTAACACCAGATTTATGGCCCTTAAATTATTTAAAAATGCTATATTTTACTTCATTAGCACTCCAGCCCCTTCATTTTTCAGCTAATCTTTATTTAACGTGGCCGGATTGCTGATTTCAATGAAAGCTCGGACACGTTTGAAACCCAACCAGATCGAATAAGTAACGCCAAAACAAGTTCAATAATCAGCCGAATTTGAGCAAACTCCCCCACTTTTTATGAGCCATTGTTAGCAAGTACAGCGTCCACAGGTCCGGTTGTTTGTTAAATGTCTTATCACCATTCCTGTAGTGTTTTAGGTGCTACTTTAGTGAGGGGCAAAATAATTGATTGTGCTTCCGGCGAAAAATAGAGTGTTTATACAGTGTTATCCTTGTCCGTCCGTTTGTCCATCCCTTCCAAGTTTTGAATTAAAGCCCTACTGTCCAAAGGCCAACAGAGCTTACGTTTGGCCAGTAGAGCTTATGCGATGTCCAGATGTCCGTCGTCTGTAAACTTATGCCATGTGAACACGATAGAGTCTTCATTTTTAATTTGATCTGAATCAAACTTTGTCAGGGTTTTTATACCACTGAAATCTCGATGGGATTAGGTACACCATGGTTATGGCCCTCGTTTTACTGAAAAATGTCATATTCTGCTTTGTGAACACTCTAGCGCCTTCATTTTGTATTTGTTTTTACCAAACTTGGCCAGATTGTTAATATTAAAGAAACCTCGGACGAGTTCGAAAATCAGCTATAACAAATTAGTGACACAAGTTATGTCCATTGATTTATTGAAAAATGCCGTATTCTGCCTTGTGAACACTTTAGTACCTTCATTTTCTATTTGAAATTTACTAACCTTGGCCAGATTGTTGATATAAATATTTGAAAAGTTCGAAAACCAACTATATTGGATTAGTAACACCAGAGTTGTGGCCCTTACATGGACTGGAGGCGATCTCGAAGGATGATTGGGGTCATTCAAAATGTTAATAAAAACTATCATAATTTGCTGCAGTTTCATTTGAAATGTGCATATACCTTAAATTAAGTCGCATGTGGACTTCGGTTTAATTATTGTTTGTTCTGGAAAACTCGACTTCGCTGCGTTTGTTGCTAACTCATTAATATTCATTTAAATGGGCGTTATATTCCTAACAGTTGTTTGTCATATACATTAACTAAAATGTGCTTCGGTCATACAACTTATTTAGTTGAACGTAGGCGAATTTAGTTTTAACCTTAAAGCATCGCATGAATTAATATAAGATTTTATGAATATACAATAAAAGCTAGCCGTGTCGTCTAGTTTTACAGACCAAACGATTTCATTAACGGTTATTAAATCGCAAGAATCGTAGGGCCTAGTTAAGTGCAAATGCACATCAAGTTTGAAACTGATGGTTAAATATTTGTATTTGGATTGACACCCATAATGCAGCCAGATTTAAATTATTGTAAAATGCCATATTCTGCCCTGTGAACACCCTAGTACATTCGTTTTGTATTTGATCTTTACCAAGCTCGAACAAATTGTTGATATTAATGAAAGCTCAGATAAGCTGGAAAACACTCTAGCTCCTTCATTTGTCATCAGATCATGATCAATCTTTGGCAGGATATCATTAAACCTCGGACGAGTTGGAAAACTAGACATGTATGAGACAAACAGCAGAATTATTTAAAAAAGCTATATGTTGCTTCACCCTCCCCCTCCGCACAGTTTTAATATGTGACGATGAGTTGTCCCTCTTCCCGCTTACTATTGCTTTGTTAACATGATAGGAACTTCACTTTTAATTTGATCATAACCAAACTTTGTCAGTGTTTATACCAATGAAAGCTCGAACAAATTCGAAAACCAGCCAGATCGGATTAATAACACAAGAGTTATGGTCCTTGTTTTAATGAAAAATGCCATATTCTGCCTTGTGAACACTCCCGCACTTTTGTTTTGTATACAATCATTACCAAATTTGGTTAGATTGTTAATATTAAATAAATAGCTCGAACAAGTTAAGAAACCTCAGATAAATCGGTTTAATAACACCAGAGTTATTGTCCTTGGTTATTTAAACATGCCATATTTTGTCTTGTGAACACTCTAGCACCTTCATTTTGTATTTGAGCTTTCCTAATCTAGGCCAGATTGTTGATATCAATACAAAATCGTACAAGTTAGAAATCCAGCTAGATCGGGCTATTATTACCAGAGCTGTGGCCTTGGTTTAATGGAACATTCCATATTATGCCATGAGAACACTCTAGCGCCTTCATTTTGTATTTGCTCTTTCTCAATTTTGGTCAGATTGTTGATATCAATACAAAAACTTACAAGTTAGAAATCCAGCCAGGTCGGGCTAATATTACTAGCGCTATGGCCTTTGGTTTAAAGTAGCTATTCCGCCAACAACAGCCAAATTTAAACACATATGCACACCATTTCTAAACCTACTGACCACGAGGTATATATATAACTAAAATATTTTAATAATCCCAATTCTATAGACACTATAAACGGCTTTAACCAGCCAGGACAAACCCCTAAGCTGGTGTGTCGAATTAAGAGTTACCAACTCATTTTACGCATATTCAATCACAGCTATTTTAAAACCCCATAAAAACCTATACTTTTAATCGGCACATATGCATTATTATATGACCTGAACACCTGCTGGTGGATAGGGTTTTGATAAACTTTCTCTTAAGTGTAGTTTCCCCGTTATTTGGCGGGTTAGTTTCTTTAATGAAAAAGTCCATATTCTGTCACTGATATAAATAGAGGATCTTACATGAGTACTCATTCATTATTGAATTTATTAAACGAGTTGGCAAAATGATATAATGCGAGGCTCTTGCATTATATTATTTTTGCTAACGAGTTTAATAAATTCAATAATGAATGAGAACGAATGTTAGATTCTATTTATTGCATAACTTATAACGTCACATTGCGTCAGAAAACGTACATTAACGTGACGTCCATAACGTCATTAACGTTATATTATACCACTAGTGGAATATCGAAAATATTGAATGGTGTTCTTACACTCCCACACCACATGTTTTGTGATAAATAAATATACATACACGAGATGAATGAGAATGACATTGAGTCATACCAGGACCCGTTTATATTACAGGATTATGAAACGAGATGAATCTCGTAAATTTGTACTAGTATATATACATTTTTGAATGAGTACTTACTTTAGAAATTTGGAGCGTGTGAAATTTGTTAATGTATCGTGAAATGGCTTTCTTTTTGAAAATATGGCTGCGTATTTCCGTTTCCATCCAAAACTCATTATTATCATATGGATTTGAGTAATATAAGACTACACTACTCAACTTTTATGATCGGTCACTTTTCAAAGAATTATATATTTTTTAATAATTCATATTTTCATTTGAACTTTTAACTGGCGTCGTTTAACAAATATCGCTAGCGATTTATGAAACTTAATCTGCCTTGATTGGACTAAAACCTTGTTGATAAACTTAATAAAATATTGGTATGTGTTTCGGTGATTTCCAGTTTTAGTATTCGTGTTATTTTCAAAAAAACTGAGTGACCGATTATAAAAGTTGAGTAGTGTATATGATTGTATTAGTGTGGTTTGACATTTCTGAAATTATGCATATTACACTTAAATAAGTCCCTGCATTTTAATCATATTTAACCAGAGTTCTATATATAACTTTCTTGTAAACTAGGAACGGTTCATATTAATATATTTGACCAGTTATAAAATAATAATCAGTATTTTGAGAGTCCAACACTGTACATGATTATTTTTATTTTTAAATTCACCACTAAAAACATGACGAGTATATAAATTCTCCTTTAAATAATGTTTATAAAAGTATATTCCAGAATGTATCGCAAATAGCATTTACTGTTGATAATTGTTACGACATATGTAACATTATTAAAAGAACTCTGCAATATTTTTTTATTTCTACTATAAGGTTTCATAAGCATAGCATAAATCATAGCACCTACATAGATATATAGCCATGCAAAAAAGAACCCCAATTAACTGAAGAGTCGCTAATGTGTTTATGGCAGGTTGTTTATTGCGATCAAAAGAAATAAAAGATTGCTCCATTAATAATGCGGTACCCCGTGGCTAATTGGCTGTCCTGAGCAGGATGTTTGTTAAGATCAAAGAGGCCAGAAATCACAAATAATGGCTACCCGTGGTGTGCTGTCATCATTTCAAAAGTATTTCCTACCTTACCAGTCCTTCGGATGAGACTTAAAATCTAGGTCTGCTCGCTAAAATGCTTAGTGCAATACAGCGAGGATAAATAAATGCTTATACTCACTGTGCTGTCATCAATTTGAATTAATAAAACAACGCTAGATTGACTTATATCATTAAAGTTGGTATTCAGATATCAATAACTCAAACAGGTTAGAATCATACTGCCGCTATAAACACAGTTTTGATATGGAAAAATATTTGAACCTATTAGATGATAACAAATTCCGAATAGCACTGGGATGATTTCGACTCTCCTCTCACAATTTAGCCATTGAAAATGGTAGATATTTTAAAGGGAATGTAGCGACATAACCAAACCATCTTTATTATTGAGAGTTCTGAAATACTTGAATAAGGGTGAAAGAATTATCAAAATCGGATGATAAACAAAGAAGAAATGATCATTTGAAGTTTCTGTTGAAACGGATATGGAAGCGGCCATTTTGAAAGCTATGACATCACGGTTCTAAATGACCATATATGGAATATTTATAAATATGAAAATTTACTGATTTATAGGGGAAAATGACAGCAACTGTATGAAAAATATATAATACTGCATGGCAATAATGCTTTACATGATCAGTAAAGAAACCCATTCATTTGCAGTGATTTTCTTCGTTTTGAATGATATTTATCAATATTCCATATATGGTAATATGGGACTATGACGTCATAGTTCTAAGCATGGCGGCTCCCATATTCGTTTTGGAACAACTTTTAAATGGTCATATCTTTTTTGTTTATCATCCAAGTTGTTCAGAACTCTCAATAATAGAGCTTGTTTGGCTGTGTCGCTACATTCCCTTTAATATCCCGCGAGAAAATGGGAAATGTATACATTGTACCCAAAATATAGTAGAAAACCCATTTTTTGTTGGTATGTCCAATATACACTTCTCAAAACTGCTAACTACACCGCTCACGTTTTGGGTTATATATATCGATGGGTTGAATGTTTTTCAATAAAATAAAAATTTGTCTCATATAGTGCAGATTTGTGTTATTTGTTTATTTAATTACAAACAACTATGAAATAATGATATTAACAAAATTATTCATATTTTAAATCGGTGTAGTTGGCTGTTTTGAAAAGTGTATAAAACGTGAGCGGTGTAGTTAGCAGTTTTGAGAAGTGTATAGGCACTTAAAATAACTCGAACAGAACAATTATAAACTTATCAAAGTATGTTTATTATGCATTTAAACTTCGAAATTAAATGCAAGTTTAAATTTCTTTAACACATTTCAACCTGTTTTCCATTTAAAAAAAAAAGAAAGGAAAAAAGCTATAACGCTACTCTGTTAACTTTAATGTAGCTTTTGTATGCCATTTTTTTATTTTTTATTTTTTTTATTTATTTTTTTTAATGTTTTTCTTATTTTCTCACATTTTTCTTTGATGTTCCCACTGTATTGTATATGTTTTGTTTGTAGGCTATACATGTTGTACTGAATGTTTAATGCTGAATAAAGTTATTATTATATTATATACACTAATTGTGTTCTATTTTTATTTTTAATTTTATTTATATTATGCATTTGTGAAAATAACTCATTAGAAATAGATTCTGTTCAGTTGGATTTGTAAAAAAAACAAACAACAACAACGCGTAATTCTGTTAAATGTTTTATTTACAAATATTAGAGTAACAAGTTGATTTGTTATGCTTTTTTTTTTATCATCGGTACACAGATCGATAGTACACATGTCAACGTTTATGACAGATACAGACTGTCAGTATATACATTTATATAAGTGACTTTAGATATTAAATACACAAGTAGTTAAAAACAATGACTGAATATGTAAACAACAACCAGCGCGGACACGCATTAATTCAGAACTTTATCAATCAATGTATTTTACTAAAATCAGTATTGTTTTTAAAGAACCTTTTCATTTTCACTTTGAACTATTACAGGTACCATGTCTGCGAATTAAAAACTGCATACGCAACTTTTAAGTGTACCTTTTACAATAATGTATCGTTTTTAGATTATTATCATCCTACTAGTTGCAGAGAATTGATTTTGAAACTAACCCACATATTTTCAGAAACGTACATAATGAACTCTTTATTAAATTGTCATTTTCTTTGATCTATCTACAGTCCCTGGTCATACACACGTTATTGAATGTATGTGACTGACATCGCTTAAGCGGGGCATCCGTGTCCCATGGAAATATTTTCTAGTTTGTTTGATCTTTTCCGACCTTGGCTAGATTGTTGATATTAATGAAAGATCAATCAAGTTAAAAAAGCTAGATCGAATCATTGTGGCTCTTGATTTATCGAAAAATTCCATATTCTGCTTACTCTAGCATTTTCATTTTGTACTTGATCTTTATCAAAGTGGCCAGATTTTTGAAATAAATGAAAGCTCGGATAACTTTGAAAACCAGATAGATCGTAGGAGTAACACCAGAGTTATGCCCATTGTTTTTTACTAAAAAATGCCATATTTTGCATTGCAAACACTCTAGCACCTTTATTGTGTGTGTGTGCCCAGATTGTTGATATTAATGAAAGCTTGAACAAGTTCGGAAACCAGTAGATCGGATTATTAACTTTGTTAGTTATGGCCCTTGGTTTATTGAAAAATGCTATAGTTTGCTTCGTTAGCACTCTAGCTCCTTCATTTTTGTACGTCCTCTTTTGACGGGACGTATCATGTCGTGGCGGTGCCGTCCGTCCATGGTCCGTCCGTCGTTTAAATTTGCCATGTTAACACGATGAGGACTTCATCCGAACTTTACCAGGTTGTTAATATCAATAAAAGCTCGAACAAGTTCGAAAAGCAGCCAGAGTAACACCCGAGTTATGGCCATCGATTTTGTTAAATACGCTATATTTTGCATCGATAAGACGATAGGACCTTCATATTTCATCTGAACTTTTCCAAACTAGGCCAGGTTTTTGTTACCAAGAAAATCTCGGACAAGTTCGAAAACCAAATGTGACAGGCAACATCGGATGTGTCGCTCTTGATTGAGTGAAATATGCTGTATTTTGCCTTGTTAAGACGATAGAGCATTCATTTTTATCTGATCTTTAGCTTGGTCGAGTTTGAAAACCAGCCAGATCGAATAAGTAACACTGAAGTTATGGCCCATGATTTAGTTAAATATGCTATATGTTGCCTCATTAAGACTATAGGACCTTCAATTTTCATCTAATATTTACCAATCTTTGCCAGATTATTGATTATCAATAAAAGCTCAGATGATTTTTTTTATATTTTGCTGTGTTAAATTTGCAGCTACTTCATCTTTCATCTGATTTGTACCAAACTTGTTCAGAATATTAACCCAAGGAACAGACCAGAAAACTTTGAAGAAGAAGAAAGGGGGACAAATTAAACAACTAGCCATGTCAGACTAGAAACTGCAGACTTATTGTCCTTGATTTATTGAACATTGCTATATGTTCGCTTTGTTAAAGTGTATCTGCTTCATTTTTCATCTGATCTTTGCCAGACTTGTTTATTATGTTAGTATTAATAAAAGCTCTTTAAGTTTGAAAACCAGCTATATCTGAATAACATCTATTTCTATCACCCCCACAGAATCCCACGCCCCAAGAACTTCACTATATTTTCAGACAAATAAGTTTAACAAAAGTTGGATTTTCATAAACTATTGTTTTTACATAATTGTATTACAAAATATGTCTAAAACAGGAAACGTGACAAATAATCAATTTATTTGTGTAACACATTAATTTAAATTGGAAATGTCTAAATTTATTTAAACGATTGGATACTACACAGACGTCCTAAACCAAAGTTTCAATATCTCGTATACATTCAAGTTTCCTGTTTAACGACCGTACAAGGCCTCTTCTTTCCAAATTACGTTTCTTTCAAAGGACGTAACTGGTTTGTTGTGCCATTCCCCTCGAAGAGATCTCTATGTTATCAGTCAATGTACACAAACATCAGACAGGGTACACATCCATAACGTGGCATAAGGAAACCAGACAACCAATTGTGCAAACAAACCAATTAAAATAAAGTATTCATTTCATAACCATTATACATAGGTTTCAGGCTGCATAGATATAAAGTAAAGGATTTATATCGATTTGAATAGTGTAGAGCAGCTCTCCTGTTTTTTTCTGATAATAAGTAATTAAAAGAATATTGACAGACTATCTTGAGAATCAGATCAACCAATGAACAGAGAAGGCACACTTGGTTAACACCCTACCATAATGCGGGTAATGCCACTAATAGGTCAATGAAATGTCAGGAAATGCTTCCCATGGATTAATGAACCACACTATCTGAATGTAGTAGAACCAAAGAAGCCAGCTGAGTTGGTCCATTGACTTGAATCTTAGACAAATGATATTTATCGGTTTTTAGAATATTACACAAGGAACTTTTTCTGGGGTTTCTGTTTCATAACTTATTTGTTTTTCCTAGAGCTTATAGTGGAGTTGAGGACTAATCTTCGTCACCTATGTATAACTAAAACAACACTGTCAGAGCTACCTTTATCATAAACTTCGAGAAGCCTTTGCACAATTGTATTATCGTAACCCGGGTCTACTTTTAAAATATAAAGGTAATTAAAGAACTCTTCTGCGACAAGGACTATCACAACCTCATTTTTATGGTGACACGATTTACAAACTTCGCTATATTCATGGTCATGATCACTTTCATACAATCTTTATGAATGTGTTAGACAGTTAATCAAAAGCAGTTATGACACTACCATTCTGCAACGTACAATCAGACAGTTTATCAAAAGCAGTTATGACCCTACCATTCTGCAACGCACTGCATGTTAAGTGGTTCACCCATTTACAGCTTGCCACTATGTTTTTCTCTGTGTGCGATGACCCGAGATACTGAGTACCCTATGATGACGTTTACCTTAATCGTGAAATCCGTGGTAACGTTTGATGTTTGCCTTCAATCTTGTCTTGTCGTGCCCTTAATGGTGTTTAATCGTGTTGCTCTGGCTACTGCCTAATCACTGAGTACTTGCTTTGTTGCTTCTAGCCTTTTTTTTATTGATATATACGTGATAATTTTGGTTTTTTACTTATATTGCCTATTAAGCTTTCCTAGTTGGTTATTAGAGGATTAGCATATCAGAGATTTCTTTATTTACAACGTCCAGTTTATTGGGATGACAATAAGGTAAAAGTGAGGTCCGGAGCACTCTAGAACCTGATTTAAACCCTCAGCGGTCTCCGTGGCCGAGTGGTTAACGACGTTGCGTTGTAAACCTTCTCGCTTCTCAACGCTGCGGTTTCGAATCCCACTGGGAGTTCGACTTGTAAGTGAGGAAGTGTCGATTCTTACGGATGGCGGGAGGTGTACAGTACTGGTTCTTCCCAGGAAAAGTGGGTGATCTGCCTCCACCACAAAAAAATCGACCGTCATATATAACCTGACATGTGTTGAAAATGATTTAAAACACCATACAAACAAACAAACAAAAACCCTCAGCGGGCTTTTTGACACCGAACGTTCAATTGTGGTTCCCCTATTATCAACCGTTTGATGTTTGTGGTTTCGTGTAGCATGGTGTTATCACGGTACTTAAATGGTTTGACGAAAGAAATAAACTGTAAACAATATTTAAAGAAAATGGAAACTCAAATTCATCTTTCTGTGACCCTTCTACTAAATTGTTATGATATAAATTTTACGTAAAAATTTCCGAATTAGATTTGAAAAGAAGGGTTCTCTCATTGAGATGATTATTTTAAAACTTCTATTGTATCAAGGTATGAATATTGTATATCCTGTATTTGTTAGTAATTGGTATAAGATTCAATGAGTGACCATTTTTAGAAACAATAATTTACAACAGACTCGTCAGACTAAAAATTAATGAATTTTTATAACCTTCAAGATAATGGAAACTGCATTCATGGAGACTAGGGGTGATGAATTTTAAAGATCATAAGCAAATTGTCAACATGTTTGCATTATATTGAAAAATCATTTTATTTATGATAAATATATTATTATTTCTTTTCAATTAGTTTATTATTTGTACCTTAAGTCATCGCACCTATAAAATAATTATCATATTTTAGCATGGGTGCATACTCTGCATTAAATTGGACACTACCGTGATACCATAGAACCCTTGATGTCATAGGAAGCCAGTATGCTTTGTTTCTATTTTCTCTTTTACTTGTTTGTTTTCGATGCATGTATTTGACTGACTGTTTTCTGTGAATGTTAAGTTTCCTGACATTTATACCTACCGTTATAAGATCGTTATAAATTTCGGCTTATGCAGCTAGCTTTTTTGTTGAAATGGTAGAACGTTCGTTTCACATGCAAGGTGGCTCGAGTTCGAGTCCCCGCTACGCGTACTGATTGGTACTAGTCCGATTACATTGGTGTTGTGACCAAGATATTTATTGGTATTTCTTTTGTAACGAAATTTCGTATGAGTACATTTAAATCTTATTACAACAGTACTGCACAATAATTGTGTTGGATTTATTTTCGGATGAGCTATTTTCAAGCTTGGTGTAATTGCAACGATTGGTCGGCCATTTTTGAAAGAAATCCAAAATCGATGGGATCAAGTGAATATTTCAACCAAATACGTATTTTAGGCACGAGCAATGTCAATCATATAGTACATGACATTAATTCAACACTATTGATGTGAACATATTATTAGAAAGAATACTTACATGGAAGAAATTGTGCGTTTATATTCGAAACGTTTGGTACAATTTTACTCGAAGCTATTCTTTTTTCTTTTTTTTTAGAATAGTCCATTTATCTAGCGAGTGCAGACAAGACATCATTTCTGAATGAAATAAGCTATTTTATTATTATAAAGATAATCCTTAACATGAACGATGATTATATAGATCGATAAAAAATCGAAATGTTATACAGCGGGGCGTAAGAAGTTGTTTGTTTTGTTGTGAAAAAGTAGCCTGTGAGGTGTCTCGAGTTTAAATCCGAATTGCTTTTACTTTTTTACATTTCCGATTTCTTGCGAGCATGATGTGATGTTATGTGTTTTATCTTTCTCCGGTAGATCTTTGAACTTAATACTAGTAAACTGCCAACCTTAGAAGACCAGCTTATGAACATGATGCGCGACTCCAATGATCGTTGATTGTCATCAAAAGCCTTCTACAAGGGTTGATGACGCGATGAACAGCCTCCAACGAGGTTGTGTGATGAAGTTCCTCCACTGAGGTCTGATGACGGGCCCACCACGTGCCCCGGGGGTTGTTAATACTCTGAGAACTTGACCATGTTGTCCAGGTACGGGGACCGTATTCTACAACGCCATTTATATGCATCGGCATATATACAGGTATATCATCTCACCGTTAACCACCGTTAGCCAATGCACCTAATATACAACTTTATCAATTTAATTCTGTATTAAAATTAATGATTTATACGCATCGGCATATATACATGATATACATAGGCTACTGCCTCCGGATACCTAGTTGCATAGTCTACTATGGTTAAAATATACTTTTTTTTCCTATCCGACACTGGAAATATTGGTCCGACTATGTCTACGGCTACCCGTTTAAATGCTTTATCTATCATTGGGCATCTGACCTAAATGTACTTAGTCACTCGACCTTTTGGTACTGTCCTTTGGCATACATCGCAGGACCTACAATACCTAGTGACATCTCCACTAACGCCTGGCCAATAAAACTCTGCCAATACTCTATCTGACGTTTTCTTTGCGCCTAAATGACCTCCCATAATCGACTCATGCGCTACCTTAAGCATTGTTGTTCTAAACTGGGTAGGTACCACTAATTGGTGAAACTGTCTACCACCACTATCTTCAAATTCTATGTACAATAAACTCTTCCTATGTACAAACTTAGAACTACCTAACTAAACCGTCCTTGACCTCACTCTACAAGGATCTAATGACTCGTCTTCAGTTGATGCTTCTAAAAACTCCGCTCCAGAAATATCACCTACGGCTCCAGGAACCTTTAATTTTCTATAAGCCTGAGCTTGCTGCTGAACCTGCGCTCAAGTCTCTACTGCATTACTTATGCTACTCCTAAAATCAGACACTACCGAAAGTATTGAACCCTCTATGTTCCCTATCGTTAAATCGCACATCTGGTCGTCAATACATAGTGCCACCGTAGTCCCTTTAAAGAAAGGTTATCTACATCTATTCTCGCTATTGGCACGTACTCTACCGACTTATTTAACAACATACACGGTGACTGTTTACCTACCAACTGGTCATCCGTAACTAAACTACGCTTAAACACCAAGATTTTCTATAAAAAGGAAGGGGAGGAACCTATTTTCAAATGGTGGCTGATTTTTGGCACATTGTTGAATTCAGAGATTTTTTTCTACAAAACCATATTTTTAGGTTGTGTTTTTTATTTAAAAAAAAACTGTAGGGAAACATATAAACTACACAAATAATTATTCATTTTTAAGAAATGTCATGGAATAAATGAGAAATAATACTTTGAAATGTCCAAAATCCATCAAAATTTCAAATTGAAACAACCTTTGACCCAAGTCATGTGATGTAAACAACCTTCTCAGCAAGGGCACACTTTACTGCAGTAGGATATTGGTCAAAATTGTGTAGTGAATATTGTTCTTACCTTTATAAAAGCAGTATACTTCCAATTTAAACTTTATTCCTTTTTGTGAATACGACTGCTAGTGAATACAAATGTCAGGTATTGTTTGTTTAGAATATAATTAGACACTTTTCTAAGAATATATAATTAATTAAGGATCTGTAAATTAGCCATGACAATCGTTTGTTAGGTGTCATAAAACATGAAAATAGTATCTATTTCCACCTATGTCCCATATATGGCTGACCGGGTGGATACAGGTTTCTGACCTCTGACAGATCACATGAAGGCATAATCTCCCTAAGATCCAAACATTATCATCATGACCCCTCTCTCTCTATTTAGGAGTCTTTGCTTATTTGTTATATATTCTGAGAGATACCAGGCTCCAGCATTGGACATCATATTCCAAAACTTCCTGTATTTCACTTTCCGGATACTGCTATTTCTAACGTGTGGGTTTGCACCATTACCATGCCAAGTTTGACGTTGGGTGGTAATACATGGTGCAATAAAACAGTGTCCACATCTCTGATCGTAATTTTGGTTGGCAGTTTGTCTGTTGTTGTCATTATTGTCCTCCTCATCATCACTATTTCCTTCGTATCCACCAATTGCTATAGCTTGTCTTGCATCATCATCACTATCATCATTCTCATCACTATAATCATCATTTAAGCATCATTTCCTCCACATGGATCTGTGGCACCTACAGAGACTAATTGGCCTTCTTCTGTCAGCAGTCTTTCATTCTCATTAATTGATTTTACTAAGGATTCGTCAAAATTCCTCACTTTCTGGAGGGAAATGTAAACAGGTCTTGACCCAAGTTTGTTCCATTATTTAAGTGGGGAGAGGAAGGTGATCATGCCTTACTGATATACGTAAAAAATATGAACATCGAAATAAATAATACTCTATATATTTTTGTTTTGTTGTATATCCTTACATAAATTATTGGTAAGTTCCAAAGTAATTATCAGTCATGATTTTAGTTGACACATTATTGAAACCACCCACAGTCAATGATAGTGGACTATTTTTGCACTGAAATACTATATCCTTGGAATATTTGGCCTAGTTCTGTATATGTTACTCACCATGATGTCCATGTAGTGTAATTAATTTGCAATCTCTTGTTTATGAGATGTGGATGCAATGCAAGATTATAGCCTTGTATCTAGTTCTCTAATTATCTATCACAAACTGTTATCTAACTAATCACTTATAAACATAACAGGTGGCTGGAATGTTACAACCAGGTACTATTTAAATAAATGTAAGCAAGATTATTTCAAGACTAAGCTTCATCGGATATGCACATGTATTTCAATTTGATTGTATAAAACAATGATTCATGAACAGTAACGTATAATCAATGGAATGCTTGTTAATAATATTAACCCTTAGACCGCTATATTTCTATAGTGGACTGTTCTTTCTTTGAGTTCGAAGTATTCTATTCAAGATACAAAGGAGTGCTTTTATTTGGAGAAATCACGGTTGAGCAGCGAACAGTTTGTTTGTATGTTGTTTTACGTCATTTTCAACACATGCAAGGTTATAAATGACGGTCGTTTTTTGGGGTGGAGGCAGACCATCCACCTTTCCTGGGTAGAACCAGTACTGTACACCTCCCGCCATCCGTAAGAATCGACAGTGGGATTCGAACCCGCAGCGGTGGGAGGAGCAGCTAACAGTGTAAACCCTGATCAGTATGTTAGTTACTCACAGGCTGATCAGGTTCACACCAACCGCACAAATCATTGTATTCATGCTCGGCATGTTAAGGGTAAACATTTCTATTAATTTTTTATTATATAAAAGTTAAACCTAATTTTCAAATGATCTGGTCATTATGATCAATCTGAAATAATGTGAATAAGTTTGTGTTATTATGCTATTTTAATTCATTACAATGTGCCGATAATATAGTCTAATTACAAAATATCAGAGATTATGGTATTCTTTATACCCTATGCTGGTCAGCACCTATGCAGTTTAGAGGCAATCATTATTAATCACTAATAGTTTGAGTTCAGTGTATTATCAGCTGTTCACGGTAAGCCCTGCCTTTATCTGATGTGTGTAGATGCTACCGGCCATGCAGGTTTAACTATTACACTGGTACAACCTGTATCCCCATTACAATTACATCCTTACCATTTACTCTACCATCTGCTGTCGGAAGATTTGCATACGAAAAGAGACATGTTCCGGTCTTCGCCATTACGCCATCCGATTTAACACAACAGCTACTACTCTCGGTTTTAGTACCGGACTATTACCTCTGCCTCTACCTCTACCTCGGTTTTGACCATCTCTATCTCTATCGAAACTCCATGGATTGTTAAAACCTTGGTTCTGAATACCTACATTGCTCTCTACTTTACTATTGTCACTCCAATTGTCTACGACAGCGGGTACTTTCACCGCTTTTCTGCACTCATGTGAAACATGATTCCCATTACAGTGACGACAACGAATAAAAGGCCTACCTGGGTTGTTACCACTATTGCTACCTCTAGCACCATTGAACTACCTCCGCCTCTGTGGTTATCACTCTGTAATTTCTGCTTATCACTATGATCGTCTCCTTGCCTATTTCTAAAAGTTCTGTCTTTCGACACTACATTATGAGCTCCACCTCTAGCCTCGGCAAACTGATCTGCTTTTGCCATTTCTTCTACACTAGCTAATTTGAAATAAGAACAGATCTCTACTACAGACATTGAATAATTGGTCCCGCAACAAGAAATCTATAAGGCCTTGATAAGTCTTCTCTACCTTCCCTAACTATAACCACCTATCTAAGTAATGTCTAGACCTACTAATAAACTGAATAAATGACTCGCCTTTCTCAGGCAAACAAGCTCTAAACCGCTTTCTAAAACCGTCTTCAGTTAACTAAAATCCCTTTAGAAGAGCATCCTTTAACATACCATAGTTAAGAGAATCTAAACTAGGTAATCTAGAAAATACATGTAAGGCCTTGCCTCTCAATAATGCATTCAAATGAAAAGCCCACTTATCAGTATTCCATTCCTGTAACTCTGCTTAACGGTCAACTCGTGACAAGTAACTGTCCATGTTATCCTTGTCAGCATTAAAGTATGGTATCTTCGGACCTTTTAACTTCCCCGAATAACTATCTTTCCCTACAGTTTTACTGTCCTTACTATCTTTCTTAGATACTAACAACTCTAAATCTAACTTATGATCTAACTCTGCTTTATTCATCTCCATATCCATCTTAGCCTTAGCTAGTCTACCGACCATGTCAAACGTATCCCGTTCTAATTGCCTAGATAATTATATTCTCTCTTTATCTAGTTCTACCATCTCTTTATCTGACTCTTGCTTCTCTTTCATCAATCTACTTTCTAAGTCTAGCTTCGCTGTTGCTAATCTAATTCAAACTTATCTTTAACTAATCTACTTTCTTCATCTCGCTTCTCTCTAACTAATATACTTTCTAATTCTAGCTTCTCTGTTGCTAATCTACTTTCTAATTCTAACTTATCTTTAGCTAATCTATTTTCTTCATTCCATTTCCCTAGTCTGTTCATCTTTAGCAAAGGTTCTAAGCTCATCTCCATCATAACCTAACCCCTTATCCATCTGCGGAAATTCCTTTATGGACGTTATTGTTATGGATATTGTGCAATACTAACTACAATACGCAAGTCGCTAATGATTCTACTCTACTAACTATTCTACTAATGGTAAGTTATTCATCATTTCTTGACTTGTCTTGCAATTGTTCTTCTATGTTGTGGCCAAGTTGTGGCCGTGATCTTCTCCAGTCGCCTTGTTCGGTCAGAATTTGGTACAAATGGCTAAAATGATAAGTAGAGATTTAGTATATCATAATAAAGATCACTTGTTGATTCTTTCCCTCCGTAGTCGCCCAAAAGCCCACTACTTTGAAAAGCAGTTGTCATTTTCCGGACTAGTTCTCCTGAACCCCTGGCGGGATTTCAACGTTGCAGGTATGATAAGTACCAGGCCTAGTTGCGCATATCATCGCCGTGTTTCAGTTGAATGCTTTTTGGCAGAGTTATGGCCCTTTAACGGTTTTAATACACGTACACGAACTTTGTTCAGACTAGTTCTCCTGAAACCTTGGCCGGATTTCAATGGAACTTGGCAGGGATGATCAGTACAAAGTCTAGTTGCAAATGTCATCGCCGTGTTCCTGTTGAATAATTTTTGACAGAGTTATGTTCCATTATACACAAACATTACTAGTTATCGTGAACTCCTGGTTGGATTTCAATGACATTTGGCAGGAATGACCAAGCCTAGTCGTGCATATTGTTGTTGTGTTCGGTTGAATGATTTGTGTTGGAATTGTGGCTCTTTAAATGTTTTAATACACACACTTTGTCCGGACTAGTTCTCCTGAACCAGGTTGCGTATATAATTGTCGTGTTCCGGTTGAATGATTTTTGGCAGAGTTATGGCCCTTTAAATGTTTTAATACACAAACTTTGTCCTAACTAGTTCTCCTGTTCTACCAAGCCTAGTTGTACATATTAATGTTGTGTTCCGGTTGAATGATTTTTATGGTAGCTGTGGCTCTTTAATGGTTTTAATACACAAACTTTGTCCGGACTAGTTCTCCTCAGCCAGGTTGCGTATATCATTAACGTGTTCCAGTGGAATGATTTTGGCGGATTTATGGCCTTTTCGCCAGTGGGGGAGACATCTGCTTTTTCTAAAAAGAACCTCTAGTTCTAATTACAGGAGGAGCAACTTACGGAACTCACAGTAATTTATTATAACAGAGTTTCCTCCTTGTGATGCTTCCTTCCACACCCTTTTAGATTTCATGTTCATGTATGGTGTATTTTTCAGTTAAGGATGTGTAGATGCACAATATGTTTTCGTATATTGGTTCCGTCTGCTGGGGCCTCCAAGCGAATAATTGAGTAAAAAACACACACAAAAAAAATGTCTTGTCCAAATGGGAATGCATTTATAAAACGAGTTTTGTTACTCTAGTGTAAAGGGGCCACTCAACATTGGTACTTGGGGAATTGCAGTAATTTCTGGTAGACTGCCATTGTGCCACAACAACTAATACCCCACACCCCACACACTCCACCACAGCCTCCATATAGATAGTAGAGTGATACAGGTCCTCTTGGGCCTCTTGTTTTAGTCTGTTAACATGGATATAGATAGCCTTAATACACGTGAATCGGAAATGAATTTACTAAGAACAATCTTTTTGTTTAATGACTGCAACCACACATTTAAACCTGCTTGGCTTAGTTGTGTAATATTTAGGAATGTATTTGTTTCTTATGTTAGAGTAAGTAGTACAGATCAAAATAAAATGGTACTCGTCTTCAATATCGTTAGTGTTACAAATTTGGCACACTCTTTCGTTTCTCTTAGTTCTCCCTCTTGGTTATCTAACTGTTTCTATTATTAAACAATGTCTATCTATTGATATGATACTTGCTGGTGTTGACATGGGAGAAAAATGCGGACTCGTAAAATATAAGATAAGATGACGTGTACTTACTGTATTAAGTATGATGTTTTTAATGTCATTATTGTTTTTGCTAAATGGAATCTATAGTATCACTTATATACCTTGCTCTGAGGAACAGAATGTATCAAATATTCCTTTAGTTTAAACGATTTTTTTTTCACAATTCTACAGATTTAATGCGTTTTCTCGCCAATTAAAACTCATATATTAAACGTATTGCATATAGTTAATGTCTATAGACATGTACAGCAATATGAAAATAAAAATGAGAAGCCGAACAGGAAATGCAGCTTTTACAAAACACAGTAAACCCAAAAACACGCAAAACGACAAGCATGAATGGCAATGAAGTATTTATTCCGTTATTATTCCAAGCTCTAAAAACGAAATCTCGATATGCTGCCCCAAGTTTTGCAGCAGTCAGTGTCCATTAGTTCCGGAAATCGGAGTTCTTCATGACGTACACTAAGTTGGGGTCAAGTCATCAAATTGAAAAATAAGCATGACATTTTCACATCGTCTTTATTATAATAGCATGTTTATTTGTCCCGGAACATGCTGTAGAGATGATTTGAACTTTGTCAGCAATAGTGTTCCTCATTTAGACAGGGATTTCAGACGAACCTCTTATGCGGTAAAGGTTTCTCAACTTATTTGATTTTTCAGTTGCTTGACGGTTACACTCAATACTCACTAAACGACATATAATTATAGATTCAGTCTTCCTGTAGTTAAGGCTATTGACCAGAAACATATTTTCTATCTTCATGATACGTCTCGGTGAACAGATATGTTGTCAGAAAATTATTGAAAATCTTTTTTGCACAGGCTCTCTTTTACATTACTCTTAATTAATTTTACATACGTTCTTTATTAATCTCAGTTGCGTTCTGTGTTGCTATATAATTAAAATGTTATAGTTGCGTATGTTAGAGGTACTGTGATGTCAAACATATATAGACAGAACGTTATTGAATATATTATTAGCAAAATATCTTCATTTCTTTTTCAGCTGCTCTTTATTAATCTCAGTTGTTTTTTCTGTTGTTATGAAGTTATCAATAATCTTTAGTTAATTTTTAAACAATGTTTCATTCAATAAAGGAGAAATTTGGAAACCGTCGAACACGATAAATACAAAACATATTGCAGTCTCTGTTTGATTGAGACTGTTCATGAACGGTAGTGAAAAGTGTTTGCTACCGTTCACGCCCTCTAGCCCCACGTTGAGCAAAACTCTATATTTTAAAATTCCAATAGTACATAAATTGGAGCCATTCCGAACATGGTATGCATATGACGGTGAACATGGAACCCTCAATGCGGTATTTGCACGCCATGGCCAGATGCGTATGGTCCCAGTTTCTAAAAAAACGATTTGCCCTAAACGAGAAAACAATGGGCGAAATAAACAAAATGGAATTTAGCTGGAAGCAGATGTTATGAAGCATGCGTATCACAGGTAACAGTCAAAAGAACAAATTAAAAAGCAGGCAATATATCACAAGGGTGATTAAACAATACTCAGTCTTTAAAGGCTGGAGTAGTGGAGTTGCTGAACCAAAAGTATTTGAGAATATACCACCGATATTTAAATATCGGTCTCAGCGATCTCCAAAGATCGGAATGAATAACAGTTTTGGCACGGGAAGACGTTTTACAGCCGCCACACTGCACAGGCAACGCTACTGTGATATATAAAATGTTATGAAAGGAGAAATTTGGAAATCGTCGAACACGATAAATACAAACAATATTGCAGTCTCGATTTGATTTGATTGCTCATGAACGATAGTGAAAAGTGCTTGCTACCGTTCACGCCCTCTAGCCCCGGGTTGAGCAGAGCTCAATATTTAAAATGCCAATAGCACATAAGGTTGAGACATCCCGAAGATGGTATGCATATGACAGTGAACATGGAACCTTCAATGCGGTATTTTCACACCATTCCATGGCCAGCGGCGTATGGTCCCAGTTTCTAACAAATGGGACTGCACACCAGGTTATGCCTATGTATTCCTAGTTACGTTGGTAAATGCTTACAGGCATTGTCTATGTACTACTAGTTGCGTAGGTTAATGCTTACAGGCAATGTCTATGTATTACTAGTTGCGTAGGTAAATGCTTACAGGCAATGTCTATGTATTTCTTGTTGCGTAGGTTAGTGATTACAGGCAATGTATATGTATTACAAGTTGCGTCGGTTAGAGCTTACATGCAATTTCTCTGTATTACTAGTTGCGTAAGTTAGTGCTTACAGGCAATGCGTATGTATTACTAGTTGCGTAGGTTAATGCTTACAGGCAATGCCTATGTATTCCTAGTTGCGTAGGTTAATGCTTACAGGCAATGTCTATGTATTACTAGCTGCGAATGTTAATGCTTACAGGCAATGTCTATTTATTCCTAGTTGCGTAGGTTAATGCTTACAGGCAATGTCTATGTATTTCTAGTTACGTAGGTTAGTGCTTACAGGCAATGTTTATGTATTCCTAATTGCGTAGGTTAGTGCTTACAGGTAATGTCTATGTATTACTAGTTGCGTCTCGGTTCATTAACAAAACAATCTTATACAATCATCGTTACACAAACACATTTTTGTCTAGTAAATATATGTTACACTCTCTAAGTATGACGTGTAGCAATGTATACGTATTCCACATCGCCATTTATATGCATCGGCATATATACAGGTATATCATCTCACCGTTATCCACCGTTAACCACTGCACCTAATATACAATGTTATCTATTTAATCTTGTATTACAATTAATGATTCATACGCATCGGCATATATACATGTATATCATCTTACCGTTAACCAATGCACCTAATATACAACGTGGTCAATTTAATCTTGCATTATAATCAATGATCCACTACCTTATCTAACAAAGTTAAATTCATATGCTAGTTGTATCAAGTTAATGCTTGAGAAACATATAAATGTTGACCGGATATAACAATATCACGAAACAAAATGGCGACGCCCATTGAATAGAAATGTTCAATAAAATTTCATAAAATAGATATACTGATCACATACTGCCTGTGAATTTCACCCTTTCCAAAAGACAGCTCCAATCAAAGCAACTTTCAACATTCCCGGCCACCACTGGAGAACAATACACTTTATAACCCAACGTTCCGCCCAAACGTCATTTTCCACGTTCATTCCGTGACCCACGTGGCAACAGACGCAATTTTCATATCTACAAGAAAGGACCCTTAAAGCTACAGAGTCCCTTTATCAATCGATTTCTTCTTTGTAGGCGTGTCTTTATTTGTAACTTCATGTTCACCAGCTCATGTCGAAATCGGGTATTTAAGCGAGCAAATATAGCGTAGGAAATCATTTACTGTATATACATCGATCAGGGCACATCGTACCTATTCACAGGTAACAGTATTTTTTACAGAAAAAGAAGTTAGCTTCTTTCGGGGCTCGAACACACGACCTTTTGATTTCAAGTCCGGCGCTCTATCCACTGAACTACAACGCTACTTGAGAAAATAGTATACTAAATACCATTTATTATGAGGCAAAATAACTTCACATATTAAATATGTAGTCCATATTGTCGCAAGTGTAAATTAACATTGCCCGGTTTAATACTGTATGTTATTAATATGAAACTAATACTTCGCCTCAAATCAACCAAATCTCGACTTGTTATTTAGCGCTTGGTGAGTTTGTATGAGCGCGCTTGTTATTACGTAATGCCTATTTAGTGTTAAATGATATATAGGGTCCTATAGAAACCACAGCGTCCGAACGCAATGGCATCGTAGGTCCGCACTGTACTGCAAACAAGAACTTGAAACTACATTGAAAGAGACAAAAAACAACACAAAGGGTGGTGAAGACAGGGTTACCGACTTGGAACGGTCAGTAGGCAATAATGCCTACTGGTTAGCTTGAATCGATTTTATATGCGCAAAATCCTCGCTATTATCCTGTCTTCAGCGCCCAAATAGACAAGACAGTGTTAACAAAACTACATCCCATCAAAAGGAAATCTCTAACAATAAAGTCCACATCCAGAGAAACCAACTAAAGATATACATACAAAATAATAAACATCTCAGGATGTATCCAGAATCGTACTGAACAACCATAGTAGTTGCAGCTAAAGAGAAAACCAATCTAGGGTACGACCAGAAAACCCGAGGAACGAAAGCTCATGCACCCACCTCCCTTAGTTGGGGTTTCAGTAGGTACAATCATAGAGTCCCAAGAGGTAGTCCAGTCATCGCACAAGTGAAAAGTGAAGCGTAATGACTGACTGTAGAAGGGTCAATCACTAAACATGCAGTGCGCTGTACTGCTACAACATTACCAATAAATAGCAGTGGTCTAATGGTTCAGCGTACAACTTTCAACATTTACAAGTGCAAGACTGTGGTTCAAATCCCGTTCCGGGCAACTATTTTTAATCGCATATATTTTGGAGCCGTATATTTATCGATGTTACCTGTACGGAGGCTAAATAAAAATGTGAAATTTTACGCATCGATTTCTCCTTAAATACCGAATTTTGGGGTGTTCGTCGATTTGAAACTACTTCACACGTGACTCATTCATATTCATGAGTTATTACCAGTTAAAATAGGGCGTGTACAGCTTTAAACAATTTTTCCCTTTAAAAAGATAGATTGTAAAATATCTATCCTTTTACATGCATTAACGCACATATAAACTTATTGAACAGCCCTGCCTAACTCCGTCAAAAAACGCTATAAAAATGCTCGCTTTCCCGTGGTACATGAATCTATCATGCAAATGGTGAACATGTTTCAACTGAACAATGGATTCGCATGTGACTGACATATGTCGTAAAGTGCTTACAAGAGCTATGTACGACCAATACGCTCTACCCAAGATCATTTTGTGACAGGAATTGTGCAGTATATAGCATGGTGGACTTGTAATTCGGAGGACCTGAGTTTAAGCTTCACCGGTGAAACTTTCTTTTCACTTTTGACGTAAACCGGGCGATCCCATTATCGGAGTCTATCACTCGAGCACGTTAAGAACCGTATGAATCTTTTCGCTAGTAAGAGTAGTGCAGGTTCCGGAATTCCTATGATTTCTTCCCCTCTCTAAGGAGGGTTCTACATAGCCTATACTGTGCATTGCTGAACCTTTAAACACAATTCAATTCATTGTATATGTGATATTCTCATCTGAAATAATTCTACCCTTAGTTCTTGCTGCTTTATCGCAAACGCAGTCGGTTAGATTCTTACATTGTGACGATTCTTGCCTGAGCAGTGGAAAATAATGTTATGCCATCTATGGAAAGTTCTGGGACTCTAAGCAGATACAGGAGGAAGCTGTACGAAGCCTAGGTCAGGTAGCAGAGAGAGCCTGCAACTGGCTGCTGATTAAGCTGGAGGAGAGATACTTGAAGCATTCATTGATCTCCAATACTAATCCGCTGAAAGCGATCCGCAACAAAGATTGACACGCTTGTGGATACTACGACACCTGGATTATTGATATGAATTATTACGGAGAGTATATTCTTTCATACGCTTGTATATTTTGGGTAAACAAGAAACTTCATGAAAATGCTGGATAGCGACAAGAGATATATTGATTACAATAGAATGACAGGTTATGAACACGAACAAACTGGATCTGCATTCCGGCGTACAGTCTTTTGTAGTCTTCGTGAGAAGACAGATACGCTATCGACAGACGTATAAAATAATACAATCAGTCTTTCGATAAGGAGAGAGAGGAGTTTGATGATAGACTCACTAACACCAGTTAAATAGGAACGAGACAATTAGTTCAAGGGACATTAGCTGGAACAACAACATAGGTGACGTGCACGTGTGGGAAGGTATGCAAGCGCATCAATAGCTTGATAATTCTTCAGGGTGGTATAGATACAATGTATACGTGTGAGGAAACAGCAGCAGCTCTCAGTTTTATTACTGTGACTAATGAAAACCCTTGTAAGGAGTCTACCCACGCTATCGGGAATCCCTTAACATCTGAGATAACACACGGCAGTACACAGGACTCATCTGTAAATCCACAAGCAGGCAACGTCTCCAATAATTCAGACGATCCTTTACTTGAGTTACTTGTTACAAGTCGAGCACAGCTCAATATGACGTGTCGAGCAGATGACAGGTTGCAAATCATAGCATGGACAAGACGAGCGAGTTAAAAACTTGGAAGTGTATACATGATATAGACAGCGGCCTGAAAACATATCCTAGAATTAGCTATTCAATAAGAAAAGTTGGATCACTTGACAACCATTGCTTACACAGTCAAACAAGAGTTCTCCAAATCGTAATGAGACAAGAAAAGATCTGGAGAGAAGTATGAAGTCATTCGAACAACATATGAGGGATAAACATTTTGATCCTCACAGACGGACTCTCTTGGTGATTGGTGGTGGAATCTACATGGAGATAAGTAAACAAAATTGTGATGAAATCAAGATATGGTTCAGCTCTAGGACCCAATGACAAATAAATACAATGTGTAAACGATATGTTACGTCATACTCGGCTCCGCACCAAGTGTAGCTCGCTTAACGACCATTTGTTCATAAAAACATCATCGGCTCTCCTTTATGTCGATGTGGCGGAATAGAAACTACTCAACATTATATATTTAGCTGTCCATTGTACGACAATGCTTGTGCGGAAATGCTGGCTAGACTTCAACCACTGTGCACAGCTTCACTAAACATAATATTATTTGGTGATTCCTTGGTATCACACGATATTAATGTCACTATATTTGAAATTGTTCAGAAGTTTATTTTGTCAAGCAAACGTTTTTAACATGTTTCAACTTAAGAGAAGCTGCTACACCGCGTACCGAGAACAATATGTTTCCTGGGTATGATGCTGTTGTCCTATGTCCGCCGGTCACCCCCACTGTTGCCCCACTATCGTGTCTGTTATACATTTGTTATTATAATATTCCGCTAAATTGAATTTTCGTGTAATTTTAAGATAATCCAACTATATTCAAATGCATTGCTTTATTATTTATTTTTCAAACTTGTTTTGGTCCCTATAACTAATCACTGTTAGATGTATAACTATATTACATTGAACACTTATAAAATATTTCCACTGTGCAGTTTTATACGCCATTGTTATATGTAATTTATATGATACCTGGGAAGGGACCCCATAAGTAACTGCTTTCGTTCCACTTCTTTTTCACATTTTGTATTATGTACATTTTCACAGATTGTATACATATTGGCAATAAAATAAGTTCAAACCAACTATATGTCATATACTTTTACACCGTTGGTAGTAGCATATTAAGGTGAAATGGATAAAGTTGTGGTTCAGGCGCTGAGAATATGTTTTGCACATAATGAGAAGGACTTAAAGTACATCACACAGTTCTCACATCATTTATACTATTATTTAAAACGTGTGTGGGAGCTAAAGTTATTCGTTGCTCTCTGGCAAGAAGTTTAACAGCTTAAGTGGTGGGCAATTAATATTTTGACACATATGCACATAATGAGACATATAGGGTTTATGTTACGAACACTCCAGTTAATCACCCAATGAAGTAAATGTGAACAATAAGGACGTGAAAGAACTCTGGGTTAACTGGTTAACTTCTCCTATGCCATCGGATCAATTCCACAAAAGCCGATTGAGGTGGCTTTCACGTTGTTAGACATTCCTGACGATGTTTATGATCAACAGTTAGTTGAAATATTACCACCTCAGTGATCCTCTTTGTGATGGGACTATGACACCGCCTCGGAAAGAGAGACAGAGGTCCACCTACTACACCAGGTGACAGTCTGCCTTCCAACAGATTGTTTATGGTACGCCAGACCATCACAATGAAGTCACATATACAACTATGATGGTTCTAAAAGCCTTGCATGATGTGGTAACCTTGGCCAGCATATCCAGGAGTATATCATTAAAAAGGGGTCCTACAACTGAATTTGTTTTCATTGAGAAACAACGTGGCGCAGGTAATCGATCAGATAGGACGCTCGAATCTAAACCCGGAGATAACGGGTTCGAGCCTCACTGGCACCACTGGGGTTCTTGATGTGTCCTTAGAAACGTCACATGACATAGGCTCGTCTGTCGGGCGATTGCGTGTATTGGAGTCTATACCACGAGCATGCTAAAGAAGTATAAACATCTATTAGATAGCAAGAGTATGGCACGGTGCCGGATTCTTGTGTATTCGTCTCCTCTCTTTGGGAAGGCTCGAAATAACAATGTGGTGATCATTCATTACATAACAATTCAGTTGAGACATTAGAGCAGTCGACATGAAATAAAACGACGATAAAGACTGCAGATATAGTTCATCGATATAACTTTTAACTGAATGGTGTTTTCTGTTTGTTTTACTTGATTGGAATATTGCAGCTTTAACCGTCTCAACATCGTCTGCAATACAGACAAGGAAGTTATTGTATTGTGAACCAAAAGTCATCCAATATGTTTCTCTATGACTGTCACCAAAGGCAGTCTCAAACTGATCTAAAAGACGACACTTTTCTGGTCATGAAACCATCTAATTGTCCCACCTGATCCATTTTCTTGCGCATTGTTTTGTTCATGTTAATACATTTAAATTATACCAATCGTTATGTGGTTATAGTTTTATCTAGTATTTTCTTATATTTGCAGTAATAGGTCACTGTCAGTTAGGCGATCGGATTCAAGTGGAATATGTGGAAGTGGTGACGTTTCGGGTAATCCCTAGGAAAGCAAATCGGAATTGAATTGAATGTTGTTTAACGGCTCATCAACACAGTATAGGTTATTTAGAGCCGTCCTAGAGAGAGGGGGAAGGATACATAGGAATCCGGGAACCGTGCCCTACTCTTATTATCGAATAGATTTCTATGGTTCTTTAACGTGCTCGGAGAATAAACCGATACACGGGACCGCCCGGTTTAGGTCCCCATCCGACGGACAAGGCTAAAGGAAAGTGTCTTTCCCAAGAACACACCGACGAAACTCAGTGGCACCACGGACGATTGAACCCGGGGACTCCGGTTACAAATCCGCCGCGCTACCGACTGCGCCCCGCCAGCCCTCTAAAGCAAATCGGAAGGGGAGCGACTATATGATATTTGTAAGGAGTGGCGGAGTATTTCTGTTTGTTTCTTAAGGACTATTGGGCAGCCATCTTTGAAAAAAAAATCCAAAATGGATGGGGTAAGATTAATTGAAATTTTCATCCAAATGCATAATTTAGGCATGAACATTGTCAATGATATAATAGATGACATTAATACAACATTATTGATGTGAACATAATATCAGAAACAATATTTATTTGGCAGAAATAGTGCCCTTTACACTTCTCAAAACTGCTAACTACACCGCTCACGTTTTGGGTTATATATATCGATGGGTTGAATGTTTTTCAATAAAATAAAAAGGAAATACCAATTCAATCATTTTTACATCATTTCATTTTATTTTTTTCATGGGCAATGCTAGAACTAAACCACAATAAGCAATTACAAACGACCCATGTAAACACTAAAGTCACACTTTTATGAACAAGAAATGAAAAGTGTGACTTTAGTGTTTACATGGGTCGTTTGTAATTGCTTATTGTGGTTTAGTTCTAGCATTGCCCATGAAAAAAATAAAATGAAATGATGTAAAAATGATTGAATTGGTATTTCCTTTTTATTTTATTGAAAAACATTCAACCCATCGATATATATAACCCAAAACGTAGCGGTGTAGTTAGCAGTTTTGAGAAGTGTATATTCGAAAAGTTTAGTGCAATTTTACTCTAAGATGTTTTGTTTTTTATGTTAAATAAATTTGTCCATAGAATTGTCCATTTATCTAAAAATGGCACACGAGACATCATTTCTAAATTAAATACGGCATGTTATCACATCATCCACATTTCAAAGTCAATCATTGTAAAAAAAACCAAGCTATTCTTTCAATGGCATGTACTTTCAAAATAATCTCAATGCTATAGTATGGTGGCTCTGGCGGGTTTTAATTGTCAAACTATTATAAATGGCAACGATATTTTTGGATGTATTAAACACTTCTGAGTGACTGTTGTGAATAGAAACATGGCAACACAAGAGTAATTTATTGTTATATTCCTACAATTCACCTGCATGCTTTTCATGTGTATCATGTGCGTGTGTTGAAGGCACATGGCGTATAAGGAAAACCTTCATTTTTAACAATGGTGTACTTCGAATTTTGGATGATGTGATAACATGGCTTACTTTATTTAGAAATGATGTCTCGTGTGCCATTTTTAGATAAATGGACAATTCTATGGACAAATTTATTTAACATAAAAAACAAAACATCTTAGAGTAAAATTGCACTAAACTTTTCGAATATAAAGGGCACTATTTCTGCCAAATAAATATTGTTGCTGATATTATGTTCATATCAATAGTGTTGCATTAATGTCATCTATTATATCATTGACAATGTTCATGCCTATAATATGCATTTGGATGAAAATTTCAATTAACCATACACCATCCATTTTGGTTTTTTTTTCAAAGATGGCTGACCAATAGCCCTTAAATGTACAAGGACTGATTAGGAAGACTTACAATAAATTGAAATCAGATGAATTAATTGATTTATTTGAAACAAATGACATATTGCTATTTACGGACACATGGTCAAACGAGTTGTACGATTACAGTGTCGACGATTTAACTTGTCTTGCGGTGGAGTTATGATATATATCTCAGATAAATTAGTTACGCATGATATGATTTTTGTTTTCAAATGAACAGGTTTCAGAATAATAAAAGGTAGACAAGGGGATTTGGACATTTAGTTGTTAATGAAGGGGTAGTAGTGTAGTCGATTATGTTCTGAGAAGATCTAAATTAGTGACGTTATTTAATGTATGTTCAGTGAGTGAACCAAACATACTGTCCGACCGCTGTGCGGCTTCATTTTCTATGGGTAAATCAATACATGTAGACCAGCTGAGTCACGAGCCTTTAGAATACGTTACATTTAACTATAAATGGGACAGCAGCAAAGCAGAGTTATATAACGACATGCTTCGAAATGATATTTTAATGAATACATTAAAATATCTTACAGACTAGTTGAACAATGCTACTAGCAATAATTGAGGAACATCTTTTATTTTATCAAATTATCGATGATATATGCGACCCATGATTTAAAAGGAAAGAAAGCAATGCAAATAAAGCAAACATTAATCACGGAACAAAAACGAATAAACTGTCATGGTATGACTAATCATTTAAAGAAAAACAAAAACAGTTTTATGAAGAATTTAATATTTTTAAAATTAATTAAAAAAGTCTGAAATGCAAAATTTGGAAATCGCCGAACACGATAAATACAAAAAATATTGCAGTCTTGGCTTGATTGAGACACAGGACTTGGTCACTTTTAATTTTTGCCTTCTTTTATTATAATTGTCTATAAAGGAATTTAATGGGAGATTTTGGAAAATGCTGGTGTTCTTTTTCAGAGGTCAAGCAGATGTTCGAAACAATCTCAGTTACATGCACACTATATACTACCATGTGCAGAAATAAATTTCCTATCCAACAATACCTTTCTTCCTACGATCCCTTGTAAATTAGCTGAGATATCTGAGTTCAAAGTCACCAAAGTGCAATTTCACGCTGCACGTCGTTCGTCATAATGCGATCCCGCAGCTAATTCTGAAACCGAAACAATCGCAATATCTCGATATGTTTCAAATAAAGCATGTTATTACCAAGGGAAAGTGCGGAAAATTCCAAATCTATCCGGAAATGATAAATTTGAGTGAAATTTGGAGTTTATGTGAGATACAAAATATTTTCTTTTCTTATTATTAATAATAAAATAATAGTGTTATGGATCAGCACAAAAGTATTTTCTAATACATTCAAAAATAATTTTAAAAAGTAAAAATACTTACCATAGCTGCGGGATCGCATTATGACGTCATTCGGCCTTTTAAAATCAGTTCAACATGGCGGTTTCATATGTAATATCTGCTAGTGCCGATAACAAGTGGCGAAATTCTCGTTGTTATGTGACTTTCTCGTGATACGGACTATGCAAACTGATAAAATATGGATTTATTTACGTATCGGTGCTTTACGTTAGTGCATTGGTTGTGATTTGAAGCTGGAATACTGCGCCGAAATTAACGGAATTAACGGACACCTGATTTTCGGTAAAATTCATTTGTTTACATAGGGGACATAGACAAACGACGTGCAGCGTGAAATTGCACTTTGGTGACTTTGAACTCGGATATCTCAGCATATTTACAAGGGATCGTAGGAAGAAAGGTATTGTTGGATAGGAAATTTGCACCATGAATTGACCGTTCCAAGGCGGTAGCCCTATTGTCAACCATTTTGTGTTTGTGATGTATTATTTGGCCTTTTAGTTATCTTTAAAGTTGTTCTTTGTTTCTGTGTGTGTTTGTGGTTGACTGTCGTCCTTGAATGCTACTTTTTCTGTTCGATGTTTATATCTATATTTACGTTATCAAAATGCTAAAGAGTATTGAAAAATGCCCAAAGTCTTAACAGTGGATAAACGGCCTACAACAAGTAGTGTTTTAACATTTGCGAACAATTTCAAGGCTATCAGTGACCCGGAAACAAGCCTGACGATGATATATTGCGTTTTAATTAAAGATACATAAATGGTTAGCTGCAAACTATGTTTGACGAATTGAATTGTGCAAAAGATATGTCAAAAATAAGAAAAGCATGCTATGACTTACGTGTAGGATGAACGGTGTCCAAATTGTGATATATATGAACTATTTAAGTATGGTATAGATACAATTTCAGTTTATATAGGCGAATGATTTAATGTCGTATTCGATAAAGGATATTTCCCCGAAAATTGGATTGAAGGACATATAGTACCAGTTCATAAAAAGGTGATACAAATGAACCTAAAATGATAGAGAAATAATATTCCTTTATTGAATTAAAATGTTCACAAGAATCCTTAACAATAGATTAGGAACAAGGGCAGAAAACTATAATGTTTACGTTGAAGTCCAAGCAGGATTCTGAAAAAATGTGGGTACAATTGATAATATATTTATTTTACACGGTTTAATAACACATATGCTTAATAAAAATAAGAAATTATATGCAGCTTTTATAGCTTTTTGCTTGGGTGTTCGACAGGGGGAATGTCTTTGGCCAATACTATTTGCTATGTACTTAAACGATTTAAAATAAACATTTTTGTTAAAGGGATTTAAGGGTGTAGATATCGGGATGTTAAAACTATGTATTTTGTTATATACTGACAATATTTTAATATTTTCGGTGACAGCTGAAAAGGGATTAACATTTTGAAAGAGTATTGTTACAGATGAAAGTTAAAGGTTAATGTAAACAAAACTAACGTTATGATTGTCAGGAAAGGAGGAAGAAACCGCCATGGTTCACTTTTTAAATATAACGGATATTGAGATATTTACTAAATTTGCGAACTTAGCTTTTACAAAGGGAGGCACTTTTTCTGAAACACTGGCTGGGCAAGCTCTTAAATTCATTTTGAAATTAAAAACATTTTTATACAACTTAACAGTTATTAAAGTGTGCAACAGGTTAGATTTGTTTGATAAACTGATTTTATCAGTATTATGTTATGGGGTTTCGCAAGTGCTATAACAATAGAACGGGTTCATTTACAATTTTGTACGCACCTTTTATGAGTAAGAACTCAAACTCAAAATAATTTTGTATTTGGTGAGTTAGGAAGAACACCAATCAGATATCATAGATATGTGACTACCATACGTGACTACCTACATGGTTGAACATATTACATTGTGATAATTTACAATATATCAAAACGGCATACAACGTGTTGCCCACTGATATAGATGATTATCCAAATAAAGTATCCTGGGCATCATCGGTTGGGTTAAAACCTTTTAGAGATTTTAGAGTCTAATTATGTATGGCTCTATCAGGGCGTTGAAAATATTAATGTTTTTGTAAATAATTGTAAACAGAGATTAACATATTTATACAAGGATGGGATGAACATTTGTAAATAGTTCTAGAGCAAGATGTTATAAATTGTTTTCCATTTTTAACTTTACGAATTCATTTTATTTAAGAATGTTCAATGTATCAAAAACAACGCATATTATTGGAAACGTCCAAATAATCTAAAATTCGTAGAATTCAAGCTAAAACTGTTAAAAATCTAGCGACATATTTGTTTAAAAGTTTCAAAAAAAGAAGAAAAACAGAAAGAAAAAGAAATGAAACATTTTACTTTAAATAAATATATCCCTCCTCTTACCATAAATTTCTAAGAGGAGACATTTTAACGAATATATTTATATAAGATTTGTTTTAACCTAATTTTGAAGCGGAACAATGTATATTTGCAAACATAGTCCAGGCTATTATGAAACAAATAAATTCAAAACCTTTAAACTACCAAACAATGCTTACTTTACAGCGGGTATAAACCAACTATCGATCAGGTATACAATTACGTGCTATTTATTGATTATACCCACCGTTTATAAATGTCTAAATTACTTTGTCAGTTTTTCAATTATGGCACAATATCGTTTTCCTTATCAATATTTTGTATTGCATTATGAGTTGTCAACTATGGGTTTACTCATCCATATGTATTTATATTGGCGCATACGCGTTCTTTTGTAAAACATATCAGTTTTGGGTTGAATCGGGTTCGTGTGAAATTTAGCCGTTTAGTACAACATATTAAACGATTTTATTATTTCAAACTTCTGTCTAGAGGTGGTTGGTGGTGGGAGAATGGATGTGAAGAGTAATCTGGGGTAATATTTTTCATATAAGTAAGTAAGTAAATATTTTATTAACGTGACATGTGCATATACATAACAGATATATACAAATCATTGAAACATAGTAATATATGGATAATACACCCGGCCCCATGGGCATATAAGTCACCTAAACATATATGTATTATAAAAATCACATGATCGCATGAAAGACATAAGTTAAACATTTAAATGATTTAAATAAATATAACCAATATTGATTTGAAATACATGTTATCTATTGTAGATTGTAGTCTTTCTTTTAAGGTAAGCTCTAACCAAATATTTTGCAAGTTTTCTTGGATAATTGTGCATTAAAAATGATAATTTATTAACAGATGATAAATTAGTAAATTCGGGATCATCAAAAGACACTTTGCCTAATGTTATAATAAAAATCACAGTTCAAGAGAAAATTAATTTCATTTTCAACATCGTTTCGATCACAAATATGTCTCAAATGAAACGTCAAATAACCTCCACCACACGCAAGCTTGCCACTTGGGCACACCTCCGAGTTTGAAGTAATGCAATTGTCTTATATTATTGGTATTTTTCAAAGACCAGTTTAATTAACAAAGTATATAAACAGAATGCCGATATTTCATTAATAATTCATTATTTGAAAAAAATCACTCATGTGTCTCATTGTAATTACAATGTCGGTTTACGCATGCGCAAAAACTTATTTTACACATGCGCACAAACGTATGATGGGCATATATATTAGTCGATTATGTGTTAACATATCTAACTGTTCATATGTGGAACTAGATCTTATGGTAGGTGTTAAATGGGACTTTATTACTCTAATTTCATAGTTATTCATGCTTTGGCTAACAATATCAACAAGTAAAATGGTTAACCTCAATATTGGGACAAAAATTAGTTAAATTTGTCTACTAACTTTTCAATAATGTTTATAATTGTCAAGCCATTTTGTGCTGAAAATACTACCTACTTTCGATGACAAACTTCTGATATATACTGAGTATATTTGAAAACGCAACACTTGGTATGTTTTGAATTTGTAGAGATGGAATTGAAGTCCTCGTCCAAAATTTGTTTTAACTGAAAGATGTAGAGAAACTCTTATGTAACTGTTTATCGCCATATGTTAACATTTGGAAAAAAGAGACTTGTGTACTAACATAACATACAATCTTGATTTTAAAGAAAAAACAGCAACAGCGGACTAAAAATTATCGAAAATCAAAAATGTTGCGTTTTTAAATGTACTGAGTATATATCTTGAGTTATATTTAATATATTAAGTTGAATATTATTCATAAGTATTTTAAATATCTAAGTTGTTAATATTAAGGAAAACACACATTTTCATATAAAGTTATTTTTATATTTTTTGAGGTGTGTACCTCTAAGCAAGGGACGAAACTCAAGAAATTAGCTAATGCATGGCGGGATATATTACGTCATTTCCGCCATTTTTGAGCAAAGATTTGCAGTATTCAACATTGTTGCGTTTTTCTAGTCACTTAAAGCTTACTTTGCACCATGACTGAGACCGCGAAAACAATGGCTAAAGGTCAGTACTATAGCCATTTTAGGAGTGAATTAAAAAAACTTAAGGACAAATCGTTTGTTCGAAAAAATGGTGTGTAGGTTAGAAAATTGATTTATTACTTTCGACTTAAATTTCTGGTTAAAGTCTTTTGAACATTCCATATATTTCAATACTTACAGGCCATACATTAATGAAATTTGACAATGTATCAAGGACACTTGGAGAAATATGTTCCATAGATCTAAATTTTAATTGAGCCAAACCATGGCCCTCTTTGGAATTAACATGTGAGGTTAAAGTTTGTTTGGTAAGTAAATTTCGATGACCCCATGCTCCATTGCTCCCCTCTACACAACACAACAATTTTTTTGTTCTACTCCGTTTATTTCTACTTCAACCACCACGTTCAGTTGCGACTCTGCTCTACATCCCATTATGTTTTTTTGCATTATCCCCCCGTTCATTGAATACCTACCCCTATGAAACTGGCTCAGTCTCGGTGGTCATAGTTTTACATAGTTATATAGAAAATATTTTAAGAAAAAAGTTTCCTCTGAAACTGTAAAAGCTAGAAGTCTTATATTTTGCATTTAGCCTAAGCTTGTAATCCGTTACCTAGTTTGATCAAATGGAGACACTGGGATTAAAATTGGGTCACATGCTTTACATTTACTCATTTAGGGAAAACATCTTCTTTTCTGAAACCATTGATATAGAGCTCTCATATGTTGCATGTAGCATACCCTTTTGGTCGACTACCAAGTTTGTTTAAATGGTGACACTCGGTTAAAATCTGGGCCGTCCCTGGGGCACAGAGGTTTCAGATTTATATAGGAACATCTTTAAAATATCTTCCTTTCTAAAACTACAAGACTAGAGGTCTAATAGTTTGCATGTACCATAAGCGTATAACCCTCCCTCTACCATGTTTGTTCAAACCCTGGTATCAAGTTTTGAGTCACTTCAGGTTTCACATAAACTATTGTAAATGGTAAAACATATAAATCGTCTTATCTGAAACAACGAGGCATAGAGCTCTCATATATTGCATTCAACTGAGCATTCTGGCCCGGTAACAAGTATTTTTATTTTATGGCCCCACCTCACGGGTCATATTTTTACATAGTCTTATATGGGTGACATAAACTTATACAGTGGAAAAAATGAAAAATCTTCTTCTCTGAAATCACAAGGTATAGAGCTCTCATATGTTGCATGCAACGTAAAGTTATGGTCCTCTATCAAGTTTGTTTAAATGACGACCTTAGGGTCAACATTTTTCTCCTTCCCGGAGGGTCAAAGCTTTACATAGAGTAATATAGGAAAATCGTTTAGGAAAATCTTCTCTGAAACTACAACAGCTGGAGGTCTTATATTTTGTATTTAGAATAAGCTTATAGTCCTCTACCAAGTTTATTCAAATGGTGACTCTGGGGTTTAAATTTGGCCAAACTTCAGGTATCACATGTTTTACATAGACTTATATAGTGAAAAACTTAAAACATCATCTTCTCTAAAACCACAAGGTATAGAGCTCTCATATATTGCATGTAGCATAGGTTAAAGTCCTGTACCAAGTTTGTTTAAATTGTTATAAATCCACACAGTCACAGTTTTTCATGGAGTTATATAGGACAATCTATAAATAATATGATTTTTTTAAACTGCAAGAGCTAGAGGTCTAAAAGTTTGCATGTACCATAAGCATATTTACTCTGAACCATGTGTGGTCAAATGATGACCCTGGGTTAAAATGTTGCCCCACCCAAGGGGACACATGTACTAATGTAAAGGGAACGAATGAACATTATTCTCGGAAACAACAAGGCAAAGAGCTCTAACATGTTTCAGATAACTTAATCTTTTGCTCCTCTACATAGTTCGTTCAAATGATAACACTGGCACGCCACATTAGTGACAGTTTTATATAGCGTTATGTAGTATAATGTTTAAAATATCTTCTTTTCTGAAGCTACATGAGCTAGAGGTTTAATACTTTGCATCTAGCATAAGCTTATGTTCCTCTACCAAGTTTGTTTTAAATAAAAAAAACTGTATGTTAAGGGTAAAGTGTAACAAGAAAGGAAGCAAAACCATCAACAACTATTTTTATAATATAATCAACACATTTATTGAAATACTACAATGAAACATATTCACTTACAGAACATACATAAAATGGATCCAGTATTTCTTTAAAATCCGATAAAGTCCAAATAATACTGCAAGTGTCCCTTTAATCTAAATTGTCAAGTGTCCCTTTTATCCATTTCACTTCAACTTTTTCCTGGTTTATTAATTCACAATAGTCCAAATAATCCAATGTCACTTTTATAATAGATGAGAACAATAATTTTATTCCTCTCACAATATATTTTTAACTCATAGCACCCAATATTTTCACTTTATACTGAATTTGAAGTAAATTCTCAATTCTGAACCAGATACACAACCCTGAATACTGAATACTGAAAACAAACAACAACCTCATAAAGGCTGTATTTATTCTGTCATAGAATGTCATAGAACATTTAGAATATTCCAATAAGACAAACAAGTTATTTTTAAATAACCTTAACAGTCATATGATGCCTCATAGAAGGTCATATGAGCTTTAGAATATTCCAATAGCATTGAATGAGTTAAATGTAAACAAATCAAAATTTTCTTTACTCATCCAGAAACTTCCATGTTACTAATTATAAATGAATGGCCTGGGATAACTCAATTGTTATTAAACATATTCATAGGTAACACTGTCACTTAAAAGAAAAAGAATGATTTATGTAATAAAGCATTCTTTTAAACAATATGTAAAAAGAAAGTTAATACTGTAATAATATTCCAGTTTCAGTACATATGTCAAAGCATTTATTACAAAATGAAATTGCGTTTCAATTACCAATAGTCAAAATTATACAAACATATTTGACAGATGAGATTATGCGTCAGCAACCAAATTATATTTTCCTCTGTTATGTCTAATTTCAATATTGTACTCATGCAAAAATTAGATATAGGGTCAACATCAAACTCCACCTCATTAATCTTTGATTTTTACTTTTCATTTTATGAATAAATGTGAGGGGCTTGTGATCACTGAAGACAACTCGCGGTGAATTTCTTCGTTAAGATGTAGACTTCAAAATGCTATAGTGCCAAAATCAGAGAAATACACTCTTTTTCAATATTAGAGTAGTTCTTCTGATGTTTGTTAAACATTTTAGAAAACTAACAAACTGAATGGTCAATACCAATGATGTCTTCTTGCAAAAGCACAACACCAGCACCAATATCACTTGCATCAACAGCTCCTTGGTTTGTTCTCTTGTTGCTCTGGCTACTGCCAAGTCATTGAGTACCTTCTTTGTGGCTTTCTAGGCTATAGTTTTTTTTGTATTTATATATATATACGAGCATCTTTGTGTTTTACTTATATTGTCTATAATGCTGCCTTGTTGGTTAGAGAATAGTTCATGGAGGGGACTTCTTTATTTACGCTGTCCCGTGTTAGTGGGATGACAGTGGGGGTAAGTGTTAGGTTTGGTGCACCCGAACATGGTTTAAACTTCCAGCGGCCTTTTTGCCACTGACCGTTCCAAGGAGGTAGCCCTGTTGTCAATCCTTTTGTGTTTGTGATGTCTTACTTGTCCTTTTATTCATCTTTAAAAGTGTTCTTTGTTTCTGTGTGTGTTTGTGTTGACTGTCCTTGAATGCTACTTTACAAGTCGTTACAGGAAATTCATAGATATCGTTAACCTTAGCTAAAATATGTTTAACCTGAACCTGTCCCAATTGATGTCCTAAAAAAGTGACAACAGCGCGACACAATTCACTTTTGTTGAGGCTGACTATTAATTTCGCATATGTAAGACGGTCCGCAGATGGTCTTCCCATGTGTTGTTGTCAATGATGACGTCGTCAATGTAGGAGACGTTGCTGGTAATTTTTTCATTCCAAATGGCATAACTTTTTACTGAAATAGTCCATCTGGAGTAACAAAGGCTGAGACTTTCTTTTTTGCTCTTTCCGTGAGAGGTACTTGCCAAAATCCTTTTAGAATTTTGTAACGTATTTGGCATTTCCTGTTTTATCAATACAGTCATCAAGTCGTGGAATTGAAAATGAATCAGTTTTTGTAACACTATTAACTTTTCTGTAGTCAGTACTGACTTTTCTATAGTCAGTACACATCCAGTAAGTATTATCCGGTGTTGAAACTAGAATACATGGTGAACTCCATTCACTTTTACTAAAATCATTGTCCAGTAAGTACTGAATTTCTTCGTTAAGATGTTGTTTAGAAGGATTTATTCTGTATGGAGGCTGTTTTATTGGAGTAGAATTTCCAACATCGACATCATGGAATAGTTTGTCTGTTCTTGTCGGAACATCGGAAAATAAGTGCTCATATTCATATATTAATTGTTTCAGCTCACGTCTCTGTGATGGATCTAGATGTGACAATCTCTCGTCGAGAATTTCAAAATGTCACTGTTTTGTAGTTTAGTTAAACCAGGATCATTTTGTAAAAAAAATCTTTCTCCTTTTGTAACTCGGCACTGGAATTTTCAAGTGGGGTTGAGCAAACGACATTAACTGAATGTGAAGATGCTATCTCTGTCAATGTATGCTTTTAACATATTAATATGACAATGTTGACGTTGCTTTCTCCGTCCAGTAGTATTGATGATATAATTTAAATCATTAACCACTGTTTTCTACTGTGTAAAGGCTATGATACCTAGCTTGTAAATGCTTTCCAGGAATGGGTAATATAGCCAGGCTTGAAATGTCTTTCTTGTGCAGTCAAATCATATCATGTTTTCATTTTTGATTGAGAAGATTTGAGATTAGATTAAGCTACCTTACAAGCCTTTGACAGTTTGTGCCGAAAATCAGACTCACACTGTAGAAGAATCAAAGAAGTATTTTCTTCAGAGAGAATTGTCTCTTTTAGTAACATAAGTGGTCCACGAACAGTGTGACCAAAATCTATCTCAAACGGGCTGAAGCCGAGAGACTCTTGGACTGACTCCCTAACGGTGAAAAGTAAAAAGTGTATAATTTCATCCCAGGCCTTATTGTGTGAAAACAATAAGACTTAATCATATTTTCAATGTCTGGTGAAAATATTTCTAGAGCACTGGCTCTCAGGCAGAAAACTTAAACTGATGAATGCATAATTCATACATAACCTGATGAAATATACCCGACACACAATTTGACCATTGATCAGACTGAACATATTTTGAAAGGCCAACTAATGTGAAAAACTTGAGCAGAGCCTTCACAATATACTTTGTCTTAATATTCCTAAGTGGCATAGCTTCAGGAAATCCTGTTGACGCACACATAATTGTCAACCGATATTGATTACCAAAATTGGTCTTAGACAAGGGGCAACGCAGTCCACTATTATTTTACTGGAAGGTTCATTAAATGCAGGAATAGGTTGAAGATGGACTTTGGGAATCTTCTGATTTGATTTTCTTACAATTTATGACAAGACCTACAGTATTGTTTAACATCCTTTTTGAGATTTGGCCAATGACATAAAAATGACACAAAATCTTATGATATGTCTTATTGACACCTAAATGACCAAACAAAGGAGTTTTATGGGCTAAACTGAAAATTTGCTGACGATATGAACTAGGAAACACAATTTCGTAATTGACAGTCTGTTCATCATCAGCGGGGACGTCAGGTGGTCGCCATTTTCTCATCAGATCCCATGTTTAGAAAAACAACAAACTGGATTTGTGGAGCTTCTGCTTTACCAACGGGGCAAGCTCTCCACCCCCATCCACGCAACTTCTATTTTTGATGTTGTTAAACATTAGATTAGTACCGCCTTTTCAAGAAAAGGAAGTTGACAAATATTTTCTTCATTTTTAGAAAATTGCTGAGAATTTTATTTGTTTTAATTGGTAAAGTCCGTGAGATTTACATTCATTTAACTGTAGAACAAAGTTCCTCTTACCAAACTGTTACAAATATTATCTTAAAAGCATATAAATTGGTCCCTGAGGTATACAAGCAGAAATTTAGAAATAGTAAAATATAACACGATCAAACGTGTTGATTTTGCTCTTTCCAACGAACAGTTATTTGATAGATGGTGATCCAAGAAAATTGAGCGCAATCTTGATCTTATTTTAATTAAAGAGTTCAACAGGTATATTAACAATGATATTAAAACCTGTTTGAATGAGCAATTAGCTCACAAGGTCTCTATTGTTCACAAATCAAGCCCTCAGCAGCATTCTTCATTGAAGAAACCCTCTCATTCGTACAACACTGCTTCTAAACATCAGTCTAGTACTTTCTTTAATAGTACTTCAAAACATCAAGTATCTAATGCAAATACTGAACTAAAATCTTATCTCAGATTAATTGCAATTATTGCAAAAAGAAAGGTCACCTTATTTCTGATTGCTTAATTTTAAAAAGAAAGCAACAACAACAAAAAGAAGGTCTTGTGTAGGAAACAATGTAACTATTAAGGTCACAACATCCCAGTCTGATTCTGTTACGGAGACTTATGAACCAGTCATGCCTGTATGTTCTATATATTTCACTAATTGGTGATATCCCTATGATATTTTGCGAGACACAGGAGCTTCTCAATCATTATTATTAGCAGATACCCTGCCTTTTTCTGAGAAGATTTATTCTGGTACTTATGTACTTATTCAAGGAGTAGAGTTCCCAGTTTTTACTGTCCCTCTGCATAATTTGTATTTGTCGTCAGATTTGGTTTCCGGACCTGTGGCTGTGGGAATAAGATCTTCTTTACCATTTGATGGTGTCCATTTGTTACTAGATAATGACCTAGCTGGTGATAAGGTCGTGGTTAATCCACTTGTATCTGACAAGCCTTCTTTGGATCCATTCCCTGATACCGGTGAGCAGGAAATACCTGACTTGTGTCCGGCTTGTGCAGTTACTCGAGCTATTGCAAAAAAAAGCCATTGAGCATGATCTTTCTTCTGGATATAACTTGGCGGATACTTTCATTGGTCAGTCTTATTCAAATCAGTTGTGTTATTACTTACTGGTCTTTTGAGATCATCAAGTCCAAATAATCCAATGTCACTTTTATAATAATGAGCACAATAATTTTATTTCTCTCAATATATGTTTAATTCACTGCAAATCATTGTATTTTCACTTTATACTGAATTTGAAGTAAATTCTCAATACTGAACCAGATACTCGGCTCTGAATTCTGAAAACAAACTACAACCCCAAAAGGCTGTATTTATACTGTCATAGAATGTCATAGAACATTTAGAATATTCCAGTTGGATAAAGTTATTTTTAAATTAACTTAACAGTCACATGATGCCTCATAGAAGGTCATATGAGCTTTAGAATATTCCAATAGCATTGAATGAGTTAAATTTAAACAATCAACATTCTATTTACTGATCCAGAAACTTCCATGTAACTAATTATAAATGAATGGCCTTAGATGACTCAATTGTTATTAATGTTCATAGGTAACATTATATAAATATTGCATCCTGTGAGAGTGACAGTGGATATTGTCAACCTGAGGAATATAATGTCGACCGAGGTTGAGTTTAATTTTCGGAATGTTGACAATATCCACTGTCACTCTCAATAGGATGCAATATTTATTTTATTATACCGAAAAAAATAGTTTTTTTGGGGAGAAAATGAAACATGTAAAATAGGTCCATTTAGTTCTTATAAAAAGTGTTTGTTTATTTGTTAACCAGTTTTGATTTAAGTAACACGGTATGGTCAACAAATCATTATTCATATCTTTAAAAAAAATAATTGCAAATTACATCAACTTAAAAATATATAACAAAATACATATTCTAATAAAGTGTTCACCGATTCATTTGCGCATTACGTGTTGGTCATGGGGAAAAAACAATATATATTTATAAACGTGCTGTGACGTCGGATTTACATTGATTCTGGGATAATGCGATTGGGAGGGTAACTGCTGCCCTCCAGTGACGTCTCTCCAGGGTGCGACATTCCAACAGCGTACGACAGCGCGAAATGTTAAATAGACGTCTATAGGAATTTAACATTGCGGATTGACATGAGGTATAATAATAATAATAAATGGTGTGCATGTTGTTAAAATTTAGCATGACTGGTGGTACCTATTTAAAAAGAATTTATTTGATTATCTTTAAAAATTCTTCTGAAACTTACCGAACCTCTTTTGTTTGAATTTCGTTACTGTTGAATGTGCAATGTAGTACACAGGTCATCAGGTAAGCGTCATCAATTGGTCCTCTTGTTGTTTTAATGAAGAGCTAAAATTAACTAGTAGACTGAACACATATAAAATTCAAATCCAACCCCACTTTAAACACCAGATTTTGTGTAGATGAAACGGCGGTATATCGTGTGGGTAAACTAATACTATAACATAACTGTTCTAACAATGTTTTTAATAAGTGTTTTATCTGTTACTTTTAGCTCGCAGCCGAAGACGACCATCTCTATTTCCGTTGTCCTACAACGTTTGCTTTTAACATGTTCTGTTCTTTTAGATGATCAATGATTTTAAAGTTAAAAATAAGTTTATGACGACAACAAATGGTGGCCGTTATTAAAAATATATTGACCTTTTTCCATCTCTGAAACCACAAGCCTTAGAGCTTTCATATAGTGCATGTTGTAATAGCTTCAATTATATACACACACATATAAAGAATATATTTAAAACATCTTCTTTCGTCTATTGAGTTGTATAATAAAACCTTAAACAATATCTTCTGAATCTACAAGAGCTAGTGGTCTGATCGATGGTTTGCATATAGCATTAGGCTATTGCTCTGACCCATGTTTCTGTTGAAATGTTTCACACCGCAGGGTCACGTGTATAGGGAACATGTATATACATGACCTGTATAGGGAAAATCTTAAAATATATTTTTCTCTGAAACCACAAGGCATACGGTTCTCGCATGTTGCATTAACATTAGCTTTTATTTTTTACGTTGACATATACAGAACCAATTAAACAACCTTTTTTAAAACCATATTGCCTACAGTTCTGGTATTTGTATATATCAATAGCCTGTTTTACTGAACAGAAAGATCTCACATTGACTCTATTGACCGTCTAATGGTTCTTATATGTGATATCAACATATTTAGGTTAATCTTAAGAAATATGTTTTTCTTACTTAAAGGTAAAGACTGCATTGATGATATCTGGCAAGAAGCAGATGGTGCTGAATTTATATCCATCATAACCAATGGTTTATTAATGTCACTTTTATTTTATCCACGTATCTAACTGTTGTAAGTGTCGACAGGTCATTTTAAAAAGGTCACCTTGTTTTCGAAGATGTCTGTATTATGTTAAATGTTACTTTATTATATAACAATACATTAAAAAGTGTACTATGAACACGTTTTTATTTCTGTGTATTAACATTTAAAACAGCATTTTTTAGTGTTCAAAACTTGTCAATCTCAAATGTTGTGGCTTCAGGTTTAATGATGTGACTTGGGATCGTTTGGTTTGTGACAAAAAACCGAGGTCCGGTGTATCAGACAGTATGAGGCCCTATTATATGAGGCAACAAGAGCCCATTCTAGCTATTAGTGAGATCAGTCACTTAAGATACATTGATTTTAGGCATACATATATATTTTGTCAATTTGAAAGTTATGGGAATGGAAACCTGTCATAATAAGTAATGAGTTTAAAAAAAAAAGTTTATTAGTTATGAAACTATGAAACGAGCGGTAAGTATTTTTATTATACCTCACGTATACACTCCTGTATAAATTGCCCATACCCTTAGCGTGAAGCAATTTTAACTGTTCACCGGTAAACAATTTTTACTATCACACGAATGTGACGTCACGGGAAGTATAAAAATAGGTGTTGGGTTTTTACAATTACGACACGCTTTGCGCAATTGGAAATCGGTGGACGTTTATTAAAATACAGTTGAAGTTATGTCAATCATTTTTTTATATTGTTAAAGTGGACTAAACTATTATTTAACTTCAACTGTTATTTAACTTCACAATTTGTGATACGCATACACTAAATGTTGATATTTTTGTAATATTATTTTGCTTCAATATCCATGTCAATGATAATCTGTTGTTTGTATTGTTAAAATGTTGAAATAATGTCTAAAAAAAAAGTAAAATATATTAATCTTGTTTTTCGTTACTTTAAATCAAAACTGGTATAAAAACATAAATTAAAAATAAAGTTTTTTTTATTGGGATTTTTTCTCTCATATATTGAAACTTTAATCAAAACATTTTTTGTTCGGTATAATAAAATATATTCGGTAACAAATGTCAAGCTAGGCTTCGCCTCGGTTGACATTATTTTCCTCAGGTTGACAAAATCCACTGTCACCCTCACTGGGATGCAATATTTATATAATTTTGTTTGAATATATGAATGAATTATACAAAGCATTACTAATTTTGAGGTTTAAATGCTTTTGCACTTCAGATTTAAGATTTTGTTCAGTTATACCCGTTAAATTATCAATTTGTACCTAAACACAATATTGACAAACAAAGAAAATAAGTTAAATGATCAAGTCTGTTTTTATTTTGTGTAACTACATTAATTGCTAACCAAATAAATAAGTAAACAAATACCTTATTGTGTCAACACTTTTTAAATATATACATATTTGCACGTAGATCTACATGTAAGTGTACTTTGTATTGATAACATATAATAAAACATTGTCTTGCCAATTTTCGACCTTAAATACATTTTTGTAGGACCATTTTTCTGATTTTGGAATAAATATATACATTGCTTTTATACAACAGTATTTTTAAAGAGAACAATTCAAAATAATGTAAAACAGCAAAATTATTTATCATTTTAGAAATTATTGATGAATAAAACACATTTTATTTTTCATTACACGAAAAAGCTGAAAGGGATGTCATAAAACAGTAAACCTCGAAGCTTAGGCAAGGAGCAAGACTTAATAAATCCTTGGATTAGAGTATGAATTTACAACAAAACTGGTACATCTGGTGCTAGTACCAACTTCCCTATTAGCTATGTGACGCCTGAAGTCAGGATAATAGCGAGGTTGTGTACACGTAAACTCGATTTAAGCATATCAGTGGGCCGTATTGCCTGCTGACCATTCCAAGTGGTTAACCCTGACTTTACCACTCTTTATGTTGTATGTTGTCTTGTTCATTGACTTTTTTATTTGCTATATTATTTTTTTTATGGAACAGTGCCGTGACATTGGGATGCGGTTTCTATCGGACCATTTTTCTCATTTTACAATGAATTTGATCAATTACAGCGCATTAACAGTCATTACACAACACTTTTATTACTTTTAAAATACGAGTAACCGATATACTTATTGCAATAATAGATCCTAAATATTACTTTTCATAGATAAAAAACCCCACAACTTTTCCGCAATGTGTATGTGTTTGTACACAGGAACAAAAGTTATTTGATCTGTTTTTCTGCACTCTTCACGATTCGTTAGTACATATATGCACTTAAATAACACTTAATACGTAGTATATACGTATAATGTACAATTTTAATATAATTTCTTTACAGGATAATTACGCAGTTAGATAGACCATTGATTATTGCTATTTTAACTGTTTATACGTTTTTGTGTTTGTTTAACCACAACTCTTTGAACGAATATTGGATTTTTAATAGCTTTGCACTAACTTTAAGGATATGCAAACCAAGTTAAGCACAAAGAAATTTTGATATTCTAAATACACATTATAGTATCTGTAAACGTGTTGTAATGAACCGGTTTTAAAAAGCGAAACTAAAACGCTGATTCAGTTGGCTTCAAGTAAAATCAAGTTCATAAATAAAGAAAATCGAATAGCAAATATGACAGGGAGTGTACTTGGGAGGTTCATTTACAATATACTTTGATTTGATCTCGTGTTTGAAACATAGCATTCATTGGAAATCGTTAGAATTTTTCCCTGTATGCTAATCATTTTTCATTTATGAAAACATATACAAAAATGCAAGAAGGAAAAATGAGTTTAGCCGCTTGTCCTACGTTTTAAAAAAGTGAGTATTTAGCATGTATGTAGCATTCTTTTAACTGTTACATTGCTACGTTTTGTTAACAATTATTTCAATGCTATTTTAATCAGATGTTTGACCTTCCACACCAAATGAACATTGTGTATAAAGCAGATCCCTGATATGTGAAAACAGGCTTGTATCTACTTCCAGGTCCAGTTCAATGCAGTGATCATAATGCCACCATTGACCCACAGACTATATGTATAAGAGACAGACGAGCAAATCAGCATGGCATTGGTAAGGAAATTTTTCCTTATACTGTTCATTCTGTAATTAACATTCTATGTTTCTTAGTTCCACATTGTCAGACTGATTTTTAGATTATACATTTTTCCTATATGTTTTGGATTACAAGTTGAAACAAAATATGTATTTGATATACTTTAATGCTTGCACAATAACACTTTATGTTTCTAACGGGAAACTGCGAGTTTTTAAAACGTCAAGATTGCCGTGTGTCCCTTTAAGTAAAGGTATTTTCTTCAGATATATTTCAGATATATTTCAGATATATTTCCTTAATAGTTTAAATGATACATCGGACCTTTACCAGACAGAAAGTATGACAGACGTAAACTCTGCCAATAGCTCATGGAATGTTGTAATTTAAATGCACTAGATATACATGCAGCTATACAAATAATACACATTTCCAAGTTGGTTGACTCCTGAGATAAAAGAATCAAGGAAAAACAGAGATCACGATAAGATAATTGACAAGGGATTTGTCCAGTTTAAACATTGGAGATATCCCTTACAAAATACAAATTGAAAATAGGTTTGTCACATCTTAAACATATATTGATAATGTTAATAAATTTAATGTTTATTTCACAAATCCTTCAAGTAATATATATTTCCGATTCTTACGAAAAGCTTAATCTCGACACAGAACAGGATTTTGTGAAATTAAGCAGCAACAACAGCAACTAACAATGAAGTTTCTATTAGAAATAAAACCATGATGAGTTTCAAAAATACATAACTCCGCCTGATTCTTCAAAGTGAACTGGTCTAGGCGACATAGGCTCTTAAACTTTAAAAACAGCAGCGTCAGTTCTTGCAAAATCGATATGTCACATTATCAACATTGGTATTATAACAGGTGTATACTCCCCAAAAATGCAAGAGTCATTCGTGTATATAATTCGGATGATTCTGATGATCCCGGTAATAACAGACCAATTGCAAGTTTACCCATTTTATCAAATTACTAGTATGGCCTAAAGCAAAACAGTGCAATGACTATTTGGAAATGTCTTATTTATAGGGTGCAGTCAGGCTTTAAAAAATCGCATTTCTACTATACAGAAAAACAACAACAACTACAACAACAACAACAACAAACAACAACAAAAAACAACGAAACACAACGCAATAGATACGTTGCAGCAAGAAATGAATAATGAAATGTCACTGAATTTGTCTGCATTGCCTTTAAAAAGGCTCTATATCTAGTTAACAATGATCTGATGTTAGCACGGTTTAAAAGTTATAATTTTCATAATAACTCCTACCTTAAAAATCGACACCAGAAAATACGATTGGCTAAAGAGCTTTTAAAGCTTAATCTTATAACATCAATGCTATTACAAGGGTATTAAATATTCAGGAGACGTTCTTGATAAAATGTGCAATAAACGTCAAGTTTCATCTATAAGTACTTTTGATTTTCAACACTTTATACAACCTTACCACATCACCCTATCAAAGACAAAATCATTTAAAATATAATAAATAAACTACTATGTTTGGTCTGTTACAATATTAAAGCGTTTTTTTACTAACGGTAGTTTAGACAATTACACTATGTGGACTTGCCAAAAAGTTTGTGAAACACGCATTTGCCTATTAGATAATATTTTCGTCAGGTATGGAACTACCGTTTATAGACAAATTGTTGGTATATGAGTACGAACTGTGCACCTCTTGTCGCCGATTTGTTTTTGTATTTCTATGAAAGAGATTTCATTTTGAGTCTTTTACCTCTCGGTATCTGGATGACATATTGATCATTGGCAATCCTTTCGTTTCTACTATGGTTACTACTATCCCAAAGAACTTCAACTCAACAAAGCTAATATTTCTGATACTGTCGCTTCTTTTCTTGTTTTACATCTCTCTATTGAAAATGAAGAAATAATAAAATCTACGACAAGATAGATGATTTTAATTTTGATATTGTTAGTTATCCTCACTTAGATGGGGATGGTCCTCGGGATACCTCTTATAGGGTCTATGTTTCTCACGAACAGACTCAATAAAACCGAGTCTGCTACTTCTATCTCTTGTTTTTGTTTGTTGCTTATAATGGAACCACTTTTCAGTACGTATTATCATTCACACTAGCGTTTGTTTAGTGATGTGTGGCGGCCGTAAAAAGTTGCTCCGACTACAAATCAATAGTGTTATTACTTACTGATCCTTTGAGACCATCAAGCCCAATAGTTGTGGCTTTAAAGTAGAATATCGCTTAAGCCGGTGCTAGGAGGCGTGAGAGGTGTTGCACTTCAGATTACCTCTCATGAACAGACTCAATAAAACCGAGTCTGCCACTTTTATCTCTTATTTGTGTTTGTTGTTCCAAGGGATCCATTTTTTAGTATTTATTATTCGTTTTTCTAGAGCTTATAGTGGAGTTCTGGACTTCTGTGTATAACTAAAAAGCTATTCCATCAGGGCTACCGTTACTATACACTTCGAAAAACCTTTGCAAAATATTATTATAGTAACCCTGATCTACTTTTGAAATATAAATGTAATATAAGAACACCGACAAGGACAATCACAACCTAACTTCTATGATGATGTGATTTACAAACTTCGTAAGATCCGTCATAATCACTTTCATACACTCTTTATTAAACCTGTTAAAACGGTTATCGAAAGAGGTTATGACCCTATCATTTTGCAACGTACAGCATGTTTAGTGGTTGACCCATTTACAGTTCACCACTATGCTTTTCTCTTTGATTGTGTGATGACAGGACAGATTGTGGACCCTATGATGACGACTACCAAAATCCTCAAAGGACGGTAGCTCAAAGGACGGTAACGTCTGATGCTTGTCTTAAATTCGGTCGTACCCTTAATAGTTTGTTCTCTTGTTGTTCTGGCTTCTGTCTTTATGTGTTATGTGTCATACTCATATTATCTCATTAATGCCAAAAAGTTGAATCAGTCTTAATCAATGTATCTCAAATACCATCTTTTTAGAAAAATCATGAAGTTTCTAGACATATTTCATTCATTTTATTATTTTTGTACCATTGTTTTAATCATGTTTGTATAAACTGTGAATACATTCTATTTTGTCTGAGGACCATAAGTTACACTAGCTTGTAGCCAAATATGATATCCTCTTAAAATAAAGATACTATTATTATTTATTTTTTTTGTTAGAGAATATAACCTGGCGGGGATATCTTCATTTACACTTACCCGTTTTATTGGGATGAAAATAGGGTAACAGTGAGGTTTGATGCACTCTAGAACCTGGTTTAAACCACCTGCGGCTTTTTCTGCAACTGACCGTTCCAAGGCGATATTTAAGGAGGTTGGCTGGGAAAGGACGTAGAAAAATCTCAGCACTACGTCCTTTCTAGCCAACCTCCTTAAATATAAACTCTTAAAAAAACCCAACAACAATCTACTTATAGTATCAACTCCTGCCAAGTCATTGAGTACCTTCTTTGTGGCTTTCTTGGCTTTTTTCTTTTTGTATTTATATATACACGGGCATCTTTGTGTTTTACCTATATTGCCTATTAATGCTGCCTTGTTGGTTAGAGAATAGTTAATGGCATGAATTTCTTTATTTACACTGTCCCGTTTTATTGGGTTGACAATAGAGTAAGTGTGAGGTTAGGTGTTTTAAACCCCAGCCGCCTTTTTGCCACTGACCGTTCCAAGGCGATAGCCCTATTGTCAACCCTTTTGTGTTTGTGATGTCTTATTTGGCCTTTTATTCATTTTTAAATTTGTTCTTTGTTTCTGTGTATGTTTGTGTTTGACTGTCGTCCTTGAATGCTGCTTTTTCTGTTTGATTTTTTTACTATATATATTTACACATTCACTCGCTCATACTCGCTGGTGAAATTAATGAGCAATAAAATAGTGATACATAGTAACATATATCTCTAACACAGACACTACTAATTATTTACAATCATGATATTTAATACAGGTAATAAGCATATATAGGGCTTATGGACTTATAGACAATGGGAAGTAATTCGATTCTAAAAGGATTACCTCAAAGATAATACGCTATACGGAACTTATGTACAAAAGTGGAATTAATCGGATAATAAAGTAAAACTGCGTGCTGTTATACAACTAGCTCAATCCACTTGATATTCTAAATACATATTATAGTATCTGTAAACGTGTTGTAAGGAACCGGTTTTAAAAAGCAAAACTAAAACTCTGATTCAGTTGGCTTCAAGTAAAATCAAGTTCATAAATAAAGAAAATCGAATAGCAAATATGACAGGGAGTGTACTTGGGATCACCATTGAGAGGTTCATTTATAATATACTTTGATTTGATCTCGTGTTTGAAACATAGTATGTATTGATAATCGTTAGAATTTTTCCCTGTATGCTAATCATTTTTCATTTATAAAAACATAGACCAAAATGCAAGAAGGAAAAATGAGTTTAGCCGCTTGTCCTACGTTTTGAAAAAGTGAGTATTTAGCACGTACGTAGCACTCTTTTAACTTTTACATTGCTACTTTTTGTTAACAATTCTTTCAATGCTATTTTTAATCAGATGTTTGACCTTCCACACCAAATAAACATGGTGTATAGAGCAGATCCCTGATATGTGAAAACAGGCTTGTATCCACTTCCAGGTTCAGTTCAATGCAGTGATCATAGTGCCACCATTGACCCACAGACTATATGTATAGGAGACAGACGACCAAATCAGCATGGCATTGGTAAGGACATTTTTCCTTATACTGTTCATTCTGTAATTCACATTCTATGTTTCTTAGTTCCACATTGTCTGACTGATTTTTAGATTATACATTTTTCCTATATGTTTTGGATTAAAAGTTGAAACAAAATATTTATTTGATATACTTTAATGCTTGCACAATAACACTTTATGTTTCTAACGGGAATATTCGAGTTTTTAAAACGTCAAGATTGCCGTGTGTCCCTTTAAGTATAGGTATTTTCTTCAGATATATTTCAGATATATTTCCTTAATAGTTTAAATGATACATCGGACCTTTACCAGATAGAAACTATGACAGACGTAAACTCTGCCAATAGCTCATGGAATGTTGTTATTTTAATGCACTAGATATACATGCACCTATACAAATAATATACATTTCCAAGTTGGTTGACTCCTGAGATAAAAGAATCAAGGAAAAACAGAGATCACGATAAGATAATTGACAAGCGATTTTTCCAGTTTAAACGTTGGAGATATCCCTAACAAAATACAAATTTAAAATAGGTTTGTCACATCTTAAAAATATACTGATATTGTTAATGAATTTAATGTTTATTTCACAAATCCTTCAAATGATATATATTTCCGATTCTTACGAAAAGCTTAATCTCGACACAGAACGGGATTTTGTAAGATTAAACAGCAACAACAGCAACTAACAAAGAAGTTTCTATTAGAAATAAAACCATGATGAGTTTCAAAAACACATAACTCCGCCTGATTCTTCAAGGTAAACTGGTCTAGGCGACATAGGCTCTTAAACTTTAAAAACAGCAGCGTCAGTTCTTGCAAAATCGATATGTCACATTATCAACATTGGTATTATAACAGGTGTATACTCCCCAAAAATGCAAGAGTCATTCGTGTATATAATTCGGATGATTCTGATGATCCCGGTAATAACAGACCAATTGCAAGTTTACCCATTTTATCAAATTACTAGTATGGCCTAAAGCAAAACAGACTATTTGGAAATGTCTTATTTATAGGGTGCAGTCAGGCTTTAAAAAATCGCATTTCTACTATACAGAAAAACAACAACAACTACAACAACAACAACAAAAAACAACAACAAAAAACAACGAAACACAACGCAATAGATACGTTGCAGCAAGAAATGAATAATTGAAATGTCATTGAATTTGTCTGTATTGCCTTTAAAAAGGCACTTGATCTAGTTAACAATGATCTGATGTTAGCACGGTTTAAAAGTTATAATTTTCATAATAACTCCTACCTTAAAAATCGACACCAGAAAATACAATTGGCTAAAGAGCTTTCAAAGCTTAATATTATAACAACAATGCTATTACAAGGGTATTAAATATTCAGGAGACGTTCTTGATAAAATGCTACTTCTATCTCTTGTTTGTGTTTGTTGCTTCCAATGGAACCACTTTTCAGTACGTATTATCATTCACACTAGCGTTTGTTTAGTGCTGTGTGGCGGCCATAAGAAGTTGCTCCGACTACAAATCAATAGTGTTATTACTTACTGGTCCTTTGAGATCAACAAGCGCAATAGTTGTGGCTTAAAAGTAGAATATCGCTTAAGCCGGTGCTAGGAGGCGTGAGAGGTGTTGCACTTCAGATTACCTCTCATGAACAGACTCAATAAAACCGAGTCTGCTACCTTTATCTCTTATTTGTGTTTGTTGCTACAAGGAATCCACTTTTTAGTATTTATTATTCGTTTTTCTAGAGCTTATAGTCGAGTTCTGAACTTCTGTGTATAACTAAGAAGCTATTCCATCAGGGCTACCGTTACCATACACTTCGAAAAACCTTTGCAAAATATTAATTTTGTAATTCTGATCTACTTTTGAAATATAAATGTAATATAAGAACACCGACAAGGACAATCACAACCTAACTTCTATGATGATGTGATTTACAAACTTCGTAAGATCGGTCATAATCACTTTCAAACACTCTTTATTAAACTTGTTAAAACGGTTATCGAAAGCGGGTATGACCCTATCATTTTACAACGTAAATAATGTTTAGTGGTTGACCCATTTACAGTTCACCACTATGCTTTCCTCTTTGATTGTGTGATGACAGGACAGTTCGTGGACCCTATGATGACGATTACCAAAATCCTCAAAGGACGGTAGCTCAAAGGACGGTAGCGTCTGATGCTTGTCTTAAATTCGGTCGTACCCTTAATAGTTTGTTCTTTTGTTGTTCTGGCTTCTGTCTTTATGTGTTATGTGTCATACTCATATTGCCTATTAATGCCAAAAGATTGAATCAATCTTAATCAATGTATCTCAAATACCATCTTTTTAGAAAAAATCATGAAGTTTCTAGACATATTTCATTCATTTTATTATTTTTGTACCATTGTTTTAATCATGTTTGTATAAACTGTGAATACATTCTATTTTGTCTGAGGACCATATGTTACACTAGCTTGTAGCCAAATATGTTATCCTTTTAAAATAAAGATATTATTATTATTATTATTATTTGTTAGAGAATATAACCTGGTGGTGATATCTTTATTTACACTTACCCGTTTTTTTGCGATGACAATAGGGTCAGAGTGAGATTTGATGCACCCTAGAACCGGGTTTAAACCACCAGCGGCTTTTTCTGCAACTGACCGTTCCAAGGCGATATTTAAGGAGGTTGGCTGGGAAAGGACGTAGAAAAATCTCAGCACTACGTCCTTTCCCAGCCAACCTCCTTAAATATAAACCCTTAAAAAACAAAAACAATCTACTTATAGTATCAACTCCTGCCAAGTCACTGAGTACCTTCTTTGTGGCTTTCTAGGCTATTGTTTTTTTTGGTATTTATATATACACGGGCATCTTTGTGTTTTACTTGTATTGCCTATTAATGCTGCCTTGTTGGTTAGAGAATAGTTCATGGCGGGGATTTCTTTATTTACACTGTCCCGTTTTATTGGGATGACAGTAGGGTAAGTGTGAGGTTTGGTGCACCCTAGAACCTGGTTTAAACCCCCAGACGCCTTTTTTGCCACTGACCGTTCCAAGGCGGTAGCCCTATTGTCAACCCTTTTGTGTTTGTGATGTCTTATTTGGCCTTTTATTCATTTTTAAATTTGTTCTTTGTTTCTGTGTGTGTTTGTGGTTGACTGTCGTCCTTGTATGCTGCTTTTTCTGTTCGATTTTTATATCTATATTTACACATTCACTCGCGCATACTCGCTGGTGAAATTAATGAGCAATAAAATAGTGATACATAATAACATATACCTCTAACACAGACACTACTAATTATTTACAATCATGATATCTAATACAGGTAATAAACATTTATAGGGCTTATGAACTTATGAACAATGGGAAGTAATTCGATTCTAAAAGGTTTACCTCAAAGATAATACGATATAAGGAACTTATGTACAAAGGGGGAATTAATCGGATAATAAAGTAAACCTGCGTGCTGTTATACAACTCGCTCAATCCACTTGCTATTCTAAATACACATTATAGTATCTATAAACATGTTATAAGGAACCGGTTTTAAAAAGCGAAACTAAAACGCTGATTCAGTTGGCTTCAAGTAAAATCAAGTTCATAAATAAAGAAAATCGAATAGCAAATATGACAGGGAGTGTACTTGGGATCATCCTTGAGAGGTTCATTAACAATATACTTTGATTTGATCTCGTGTTTGAAACATAGCATTCATTGATAATCGTTAGAATTTTTCCCTATATGCTAATCATATTTCATTCATGAAAACATAGACAAAAATGCAAGAAGGAAAAATGAGTTTAGCCGCTTGTCCTAAGTTTTCGAAAAGTGAGTATTTAGCATGTATGTAGCATTCTTTTAACTGTTACATTGTTAATTTTTGTTAACAATTCTTTCAATGCTATTTTTAATCAGATGTTTGACCTTCCACACCAAATGAACATGGTGTATAAAGCAGATCCCTGATATGTGAAAACAGGCTTGTATCTACTTCCAGGTCCAGTTCAATGCAGTGATCATAATGCCACCATTGACCCACATACTATATGTATAGGAGACAGACGACCAAATCAGCATGGCATTGGTAAGGACACTTTTCCTTATGCTGTTCATTCTGTAATTCACATTCTATGTTTCTTTGTTCCACTTTGTCAGACTGATTTTACATTTTTCCTATATGTTTTGGATTAAAAGTTGAAACGAAATATTTAATTTAATTTAATGCTTGCACAATAACATTTTATGTTTCTAACGGGAAACTGCGGGTTTTTAAAACGTCAAGATTGCCGTGTGTCCCTTTAAGTATAGGCATTTCTTCAGATATATTTCAGATATATTTCCTTAATAGTTTAAATGATATATCGGACCTTTACCAGATAGAAAGTATGACGGACGTAAACTCTGCCAATAGCTAATGGAATGGTGTTATGTTTTATGCACTAGATATACATGCAGCTATACAAATAATACACATTTGGCAAAATACCCTAACAAAATACAAATTGAAAATAGGGTTATCACATCCGAAAACAATATCATATATTGTTAATGAATTTAATGTTTATTTCACAAATCCTTTAAATAATATGTATTTTCGATACTTACGAAAAGCTTAATCTCGACAAACAACGGGATTTTCTAAGAAAAAACAACAACAACTACAACACCAATTAACAAAGAAGTTTCTATTAGAAATAGAACCATGATGAGCTTCAAAAATATATAACTCAGCTTGATTTTTCAAAGTCAACTGGTTTAGGTGGCATAGGCTCTCAAACTTTAAAAACAGCAGCGCCATCACATTATAAACATTGATATTATAACAGATGTTTTCCCACACAAAATGGAAGTGTCATTCGTGTATATAATTCGGATTGTGCTGATGATCCTGGTAATAACAAATTTATAGTTTACCATGTTATCTCAAATAATTGAATCATGATCACACATGAATTTGATGGAAAACATTTGACACTATTCGAGGCAAATGATAGGAAAATTTACTTTTTATTAATAGGCTTAAAACATTCTATACATTTGATCATGTAAAAACGGTGTTTAATATAAGCAAGTCGATGTTTCTTCAATATTAAGCAGTCATTCAAAGCATTCCAAAGACGTGGAAGAAAACGATTGATACATTACAATCAACACTGATATTGATCCAAACACTGTTAAAATAAATAGAGAAAGCAAGAACAAGTTATATATAAAAAGCACATTAGACGTATTCAGAAGGATCTGGCTATAAAACCATATATAAACTGGGTAGACATTTTTAATCTAATCTGGAAACTTATACAGTCAACTTTGAGCAAATTAGTAAATCTGCTAATTTAATATTGCTTATGTAAATATTTCTGATTAGATATGTTCGATGGTTCCAAGCATGTTCTTCTATTTATATTATAGACATGGGCACTACAAGTTGTATAATTCAAAACAACAAACATATACCAAAAAAATAAATAGATTAGATCATTTGCCGTCGTTGTAATTGAAATAGCCCAATACTATGCCTATTAAAATAATCATAATTTCAGCATTTCCTTAATTTCAACATTTCCTTAATTTCCGAGAGTTTGAGATATTCAGAAGGGTGAATAGAATGGATGTCACTTGGATTCTACTACCGTATCTATATGACGAAAATGTTTGACAATAATTCAAAGTAATCCAAAATGGTGTTTAGAAGTAATACAATCACCAATTTTTTTTTTATCACATAACATGTCTTCTGGGATTGTAATAAAGCCATGACTTATTTCTCGCAATACACTAGTTTATTACAGATGCAAATGATTACCGAATCACTGTGTTTGATCCCAATTATTTGCATGATATATCATACCATACGTTCAGACACCTTAACTGTTTATCATTATTTGAAATCTTACTTTATAAAATGCAGGTTAGTAACTTTAAGTTTGGTTTAAGGTGTCGAATTATTTGTAGAGAGAACACGTTAAAGCCGCGTAACGTAGCTGACGTCATGAAAACAACAAAACGACGTCATGATTTCCTTTACAAATTGCCGCTATATATAAGGTCAACTGACAACATTAAAGTGAAACTATCAAGTCGTAGATGTGTTATGTGATAAACAGAATCTTACATCCGTGACTGTGTATTATTGATTTTAATAAACGTGTTGGATAAAATCATAGGATACGAGGCATGTGTATTATTGAATTTAATAAACTCATTGGATTAAAAGATCTACTCGGCAGAACTCGTATCCTATCATTTATCCAACTCGTTTATTAAAATCAATACTTCACAGTCACGAATGTAAGGTACAATATGTAAACTAAAACTAAAGCTTTTTCCAAATAATTACTACAAATGATTTTATGCAGGACTAAAAACAGTTGATCAATTTCATCTACCCAAATATGGAGGTGTGTTACTTCATTGACTAATGTCTGGTCACTTTTCTGTGAAGATATCATGCTAAAATGATGAATATTTTATCAATTTTTATTTTAGACATAAATATTTACATACATTTACAGACATATTTTACTGCATTGAAATCCTGCTCTTTTAAAACGAAATGGCACAGGGTTAAGTAGGGAGACTGCAAATAGGCACACGGAACTCTGTATCGAGATCAAAATTGTTTATTCTGTAAAACAGATAAATTAATGCATATACAAGTTATTGAAAAATAACATGGAGCGCAAAACGGACACGTTCTGTTCTAAAAGGAACGGACATGGCATGTACGCACTTTATTTTCATGGCCCAATGATCTCAAACAGTATCTTCTGTTTGCCTTTTTTGAGTGGGCAATACTATCATTAAATATAACCCTTAAACTTCAGGAAAACAACAATCTGCCTTAGGTACCAACTTCCCTCATACTTCACTCACTCAAATTCACTGGTTAATTAAATGTATATATTACATAGTTATACATACCTCTTAACACATAAACTAATACTTATTTACAAAAATGATATTTAGTAAAGGAAATGGACATAGCATAATAAATTGATAGACGAAGGGAGATTACTGGATACTAAAATATTTACCTCATGATAATGCGCAATAAGAAACTTATGGACAAAGGGCAGTAATCTGATACTAAAGTGTACCGGAGTCAGAAGCAACAACACAATTATTTTAAACGCATACAACGGACAATAAAACGTTGAAGAGATTTTTTCTGAGACACCCTTACTACTTTTGGTATTGGTCAACAGCTATGAATTCAAGTTGTTAACATAATTAACGATTACACGACACTCTAACCACTTTTGGTATTGGTCAAAAGCTATGAATTCAAGTTGTTAATAAAATGAACGATTTCACGACACCCTAACTACTGTTGGTATCAACAGCTACGAATTAAAGTTGTTCGTTTTTCAAGAGCTTGAGGACCTTAATATTCGTAATCTTTATATAACTAAAAAGCTACTAAATCAGGGTTACCGTTACCATAACCTTTGCAACATTTTATTATCGTAACCCTGATCTTTCCAAATATAAAAGTAATTTAAGGACTCTTCTGCGACAAGGACTATCACAACCTGACTTCTATGGTGATGTGATTTATAAACTTCGTCAGATTCTTGGTCATGATCACTTTCATACTATCTTTGTTAAACTTGTTAAAAATATATTAAAAGAGGTTATGACCCTATCATTTTGCAACGTACTGCATGCTTGTTGGTGGACCCTTTTACAGTTCGCCACTATGCTTTCTTCTTTAATTGTACGATGACCAGACAGGCTGTGGACCCTATGATGACGTCTACCTAAAGCCCATTGGGACGGTGGCGTTTGATGTTTTTCTATGATCTTTCTTGTCGTGCCTTTAATGGTTTATTCTCGTGTTGCTCCGGCTTCTGCCAAGTCATTGAGTACCTTCTTTGTGTCTGTCTAGGCTAATGTTTTTTTATATTATATTTACACGAGCATATTTGTGTTTTACTTATATTGCCTATTGATGCTGCCTTGTTGGTTAGAGATTAGATCATTACGGGGATTTCTTTGTTTACACTGTCCTGTTTTAATGGGATGACAGTAGGGTAAGTGTGAGGATTGGTGACCCTAGAACCGGTTTAAACCCCCAGTGGCCTACTTTTCCACTAACCGTTCCAATGCGGTAGCCTTTTTGTGTTTGTGATGTCGTTTGCATTTATTATTACTTTTGCCTTCTTGTTTGTCTGTTTGCGTGTTTGTTTCTGTGTTTTGTGGTTGACTGTCCTCCTTGAATGCTACTTTCCTTGTCCGATCTTTTTATATTTGCTAACAAAATTAACGATTTCACCACACCCTAACTCTTTTTGGTATTGGTCAACAGCTATGGATTCAAGATGTTAACAAAATTAACGATTTCACGACACCCTAACTACTGTTGGTATTGGTCAACAGCTATGGATTCAAGTTGTTAACAAAATTAACGATTACGACACCCTAACTACTGATTGTAATGGTCAACAGCTATGAATTCAAATTGTTAACACAATTAACAATTTCACGACATAGAAAAATGCGTATATCTACACTTAAATAGAATCATATCAATGATCATGGGAAGGAACTCCGACTGTAACACTATTTATATCCAGCTTATAACTCCACGTAGAGATGCATACTATCCTTATCAATGAAGATTTTGAACATTTATGTCAACATATCATAAAGACATCTTTTGAAAAATACTATCAAAAAATGCTTAACACATTTTATTTTTTTATACATCTAACTATGACATCCAAACTGGAATTAAACAGTTGATTATATTCCAGTTTGGATGTCATAGTTAGATGTATCTATTTAAAAAAACATGGTAGAAATCCCATATTATTAAAATTTCAAAGTGAGATGAAAATAAAATGTTAAGGTATATATTGCTTAAACGTTATACCAGATTAACGTAATACGTATTATTCTTCTGTTCCAGGGAATACTATCAGACTAGAAGAACCTGTCTTCTATAGCGACGAAATTGCTTTTCCATGACAGCCATAGCCCAAACGCCGTAGTCCTGGAGATGCAAATCTTGAACTTGTCTTGAACTTGCAACGCTTGGACTAAGAGCAGTGCTTTAACTTTAAGGAAAGAACCACATGTTACTCTATAGTACTAGTTTTACTGGTCCTTTGGGATTAAGGAGCTAAATATACGTGGCTTTATAACAGAATACCGCTTAAGTCGGATCTCGGGGGCGTGAGAGTTGTTGGTTCCTACACTACGTGGCATGAACCGAGTCAATAAAACCGAGTCTGCTACTTTATCCTCTTGATTGTGTTTGTTGCTTCCAAAGGATTTCCCTTATCAACCTTTATTGTAAAATGCGATGGATGTTCTTGGAATTAAATTGAATTGGGGTTTAATAGTAAAACGACAAGAAAGGTAACACGGCGCCGAAGAGGAAAGAACAACCCAGGTTCATCCTCCATTTACATCGATATAAAATATGGAGAATGGGCCTAGAACCTTCTAACCGTCAGAACTTCGGAGTTATTTATAATTACGATATAAAGTATGCAAAGAGAAGAGCCATGTTACCATGCTTACATACGCAGGACTTTAATGAGTATGACAAAACAAAGTGAAAATGAGATTGAAGTGTTGTGGTTTTGGTTTTGGTGGGTGTTTCTACCGCTGTGCCTCTGGCGGGATTCAGAGGGCGTACGACCTTCACGATTTGGACAGTTTTTTAAAACTCTGTGCCATCTGTATAGAAATTGTTGCATATTATAGTGGATAGTATGCTATAAATAATGAATACACTAACCATAATACATGACTATAAGCAGTCGATCAATAAAAAACTAGCCAAAAATCAAAATCAATCAGATTGTGTTGCTTCCAGTGCGTCCCCTTGTTTCAACTGTCATGAATGAATATCAATATGTTAGATTTATACCAACTAATAACTTCATTCTGAATCTCTTTCAAATATTTGTAACATCTTTGAATGCTTGTAGTCGAGTGGATGCCATTAATAATCCAAATCTTTCTTAAACAAAACGCTACTTTCCAAAAACGTTTGAAACTTTTATTATTGTAACCCGGATGTACTCTAAAAAAAAGTGATTTAAGAACTGTTCTGCGACAAGGACTATCACAACCGGACTTCTGTAGTGAACTGATTGATTTACAAGATCATTTTCATACAGTCTTTATCAAACTTGTTACACAATTCATCAAGTGAGACTATGGTCCTATTATTTTGCAACGTATTGCATATTTGGTGGTTGACCCATTTACAGCTCGCCACAGTGCTTTTCTCTTTGATTGTGCGATGACCCGGCATATTATAGACCCTATGACGTCTACCTAAATGCTGAACGAGATGATAGCGTTTGAGGTTTGACTCAATCTTGTATCAATATTGTCTTGTCGTGCCCTTAATGGTTTATTCTGTTGTTCCTCTGGCACTGCCAATTCATCGAGTACTTGCTTTGTGGCTTTCTAATTTGTTTATTCATATATAAATACTCATCTTTGTGTTATACTTATATTGCTTGTTAATGCTGCTTATTTTGTTAATGGATACAGCATGGTGGGACTTTCTTTATTGACACAGTCCTGTCTTATTGGAATGGGAATGATAATAGGGTTATGAATGAATGAACACAAATAGGTCAGATTGTGCGCGAAAACTGATGAAAATGAGCAATGAAGTAGTCAGTGATTAAAAAGTTTGCTCAAAATGTTAAGTAAAACTATTTACAAATAAGTGATTATATAGTGAAAATAATGACTGCATATGTAATGCTCAACAAATGCCTGTCAACGTGCGTGTAAACAAGTAAATGCAAGTACGAACATAGTACAGTGAAATATGCAGTGCAACCTCTCTTATGAAGTCTAAAACAATTTATGTGAAATAACTCTTTCATACTACTAACGTGGTATTGTCTGTGTCGCATAGGATCAACGTATACACAATCTAACATGATACAAGTATGTTTGGTAGTTAACAATGCAAACAGGGTATACATTCTGGCAAGTGCTCACCTTGTAATACATATGAATAAGTATAACGTCTTAGCCCTATTCTGCATCGGGCTAACCAACTTCTTGACGACGAACGGCTCAAAGTGCGATTTATTGCACACTATAGCCTGTTTTAAAACTTCAGCGGCCTTTTTCAAGGCGATACCACTATTGTCAACCAGTTTACGTTAGTTGTGTCTAATACTTTGCCTGGTTGTTTACGTCGAACTGTTGTTTGTTGTGTATGCATACCACGTAATGCATATTTTTATAACGTTCAAACAGTTCATTTACTTAATGAACATATTTTTTAAATCCATTATCCCACGCTGCTGGCTTTATATATAGCAGGAGAATTGAATGACTGAAATCATAACATATAACACTCGCAAATACAAACACTATTTATAGATTCTCAAGAGTCTGGCAATTATGAGATAACATATAATGGGGAATTAGTTCGACGGGAAGTTCCTGGTTGTGTTTTAGAGAACCCACCTAAGAATATGTCAATATTTTTCTCATTGCTTTGTGTAATTCTTGTTTGATTGGAGAACTGCAAGATAATTAGTTTAAATCGTTTGCTCTGATTGCATGAACCCATTTTAAAGCCGATGTGTTTTCATAGAAAACAATTATAACATTTATACAACTGGGTACTTAGGCATTTTGATAAGTACTTTTATTTAGTGCAGCTTTAGATGTTCCTAATTCTAAAACATGCCAACTAAAGTTATTTTGGCATCATGTTTTACTAGAATAACCACTAAAAATACGTTTGCAAACTCAATTTTCTAAATTTTCGAAATCTTTAATATCAACGCTAAATTACAGTTACTTGAAATTCAAATGATATTCAATCAAAAGACAGGTAATTTAGGATTATCCATGTTTTATTTTATTATAGACGAGACATTTGAAGTACAACTGGGTACTTAGGCATTTTGATAAGTACTTTGATTTAGTGCAGTTTCGATGTTCCTAATTCTAAAACATGACAACTAAAGTTATTTTGGCATCATGTTTTACTAGAATATCCACTAAAAATACGTTTGCAAACTCAATTTTCTAAATTTTCGAAATCTTTAATATCAACGCTGAATTACAGTTACTTGAAATTCAAATGATATTCAATCAAAAGACAGGTAATTTAGGATTATCCATGTTTTATTTTATTATAGACGAGACATTTGCAGTACATAGGTCAAATTTTATGTTTTTTATGTTATTTCCAACCAATCCTAAGAAGTGTATATCCTCAAGCGGACTTTCGTTCATGTTATGTGTTTTATCAGCACATTTCATGGTTTCATATAAAAGGAGGGTAACTATCTAAAGATGTAACAATTTAAACAAAAAATAAATATTTTACAAACTATTGGTCAAAACAAAAAAACGTATCACACAACTATTCTAAAATATATTTAAACTAAGAAATAAGTTATCTGAGTAATTATGAATTTTGATCAGTGTATCTAACAGGCTGAATGATGGTCTGTCACCTACCAAGCCCCACTCACGTGTAGGTTTACATTCAATGCTATTGAGGGTTTTGACTTTAATTGACATTCCACGCACATTTTTTGTTGATAACTGTTTTATGAAATTCTGTTCAAAAATATTTAAAACAATCCGAAATTCCTATAATTGGTATAAGAATAATAACAACTAATTAGAAATGTTATTTTTAACTACACTAAACTATTTTCAGACCTTAACATAGATAACTAGAAGAAATATTGCCAAGCAATACAATGTTCACTACCGGGCATTAGTTAAAATCCCCTAAGGAAAACTAAAGATATTGATCGGAAACCAATTTTCTAATTATAGTACTAGTCACCATGACCTGGGACCAAATGACCTCGAATAACAATCACAAGCTTCCTTTCCATGAATCGCACCTTTAAAGTTTCGTTAAGGGAAATGGAAGTTATTTATCGGAAACCAATTTTGTATTTATAGTAACAATCGCAATGACATTGAACCAAATGACCCGAATAGTAATCACAAGCTTCCTCTCCCTAAATCGCATCTTTTGGTAAATATCGTCAAAATTCCTCAAGGGAAACAAAATCTATTGATGGGAAACCAATTTTATATTATAGTAACAGTGACCTTGATCTTAAAGCAAATGACCGAAGCGCTTCCGTGGTCAAGGGGTTAACGAGGTTGCGTTGTAAACCTTCTCGCCTCTCACCACTGCGGGTTCAATCCCACTGTGAACTTGACTGAAACTTGTAAGTGAAGAAGTGTCGATTCTTATGGATGGCGTGAGGTATACAGTACAAATTCAACCCAGGAATAAGAGGGTGGTCTGCCTCCGCCTAGTCCAAAATGTGCTAAAAACGACGTTTAACACCAAACAAACAAAAAACAAATGACCCGAATAGCAATCCCAAGCTCACTAAAGTTATTGATCGAAACCAATTTTCAATTTATAGTAACAGTGACCTTGACCTTGGACCAAATGACCCAAACAGCAATATCAATATAGTTTGGTAAAACGAAATATAAAAGTTTCGTTAAAATCCCCCAACTAAAGTTATGGATCAGAAACCAATTTTCTATCTTTAGTAACAGTGATATTGACCTTATCCCCTCGACCCCAAGCTCTTTTTTCATATAAGCTACCTACACACCAAGATGCATGCCAATATCTCATTCCTATTTAAAGTTATTGAGCAGAAACCGTTTTTCTATTTTTAATAACAGTGACCTGGACCTTGACCCCAGTGATCCCAAAGCAATCCCAAGCTTCCTACCCAGCAAGATTCGGGTCAATATCTCAGTCCTAAGGAAATTAATTGAGTAGAAAACGATCTCCTATTTTTAGGAACAGTGACCTTGACCTTGATCCCAGTGATCCCAAATACAATCCATAGATTTGTTTCATATAACCTAATTTTCAAATAGAAAATCGTTTTCCACTCAATTACTTTAATTAGGAATAAGGTATTGGCCGAAACTTGCTGTGTATTGTAGCTGATATGAGAAGAAAGCCTGTAGTTGCATTTGGGGTCACTGTGTCAATTACTATTACAATTACTAAAATAGAAAACAACAACAACGGTTTCCGCTCAATTACTTTAGTTATAAACGAAATACTGGCCCGAAACTTGGTGTGTAGGTAGCTTATATGAAAAAGAAGCTTGGACTTATATTTGAGATACTTGGGTCAAGGTCAAGGTCAATAAAACTAAGAATATAAAAAACCGTTTCCGCTCAATAACTTTAGTAAGAATTGAGATATTGACCTGAAACGTGGTTGGTAGTGTATGTGAAAAGGTCAAGGTCACTGTTGCTAAAAATAAAAAATTGGTTTTCGGTAAATAACTTTAGTTTTCCATGGGAGATTTTAAATAAACTTTACCAAAAGGTGCGGCTCATGGAATAGCTTGGGAGTGCTATTCGTGTCACTGGGTATAATGTCAAGGTAACTGTCACTATAAATAGAAATTTGGTTTTCGATCAATAAATTCAGTTTTCCTGTGGAGATTTTAACGAAACTTTACCAAAAGATGCGTCGCACAGAAAGGAAGCTCGGAATTGCTATTCATGGCATTTGATCTGAGGTCAAGGTCACTGTTACTATAACATGCAACTTGTTTCCGATCAAGAATATTTGTTTCCCTTGAGTGATTTTAACGAAACTTTACCAACATGTGAGGCGCATGGAAAGGAAGCTTGGAATTGCTAATCGTGTCATTCATTTCAAGGTCAATGCCACTGTTACTATAAATAGAAAATTGGTTCCTATCAATAACTTTAGTTTTCCTTGGGGGGATTTTAACGAATGGCAAGAAGGGGACATTGCATTTCGTGGTAATATTTCTGCTTGTTGATTTTGATACGTATCGGTTTCAGATCGCCCAATCTATTCTGGGGTTTGAGTGTCTTAGAGAACAAGCGGACCGCACACCATTTCTGGTTCAAGAAGTTAATTCTTAAAATCATAGATACCCATATTATGTTTTTATACAGCACATTTTTCTTTACTTTCTCCGAGACCTAGATGTTTGTATCACAATTTATATTTAGAAATCCGAGAATTTCACAATTAACTGCTGATTGGATTGGAAATAACTAAGAAAATGGGTGGTAGTTTATTTAAATGGGTAAAGTACTTTTGAAGTTACGAAGAGATAAACATAGCAATTTCACCATAATCAGCCGATGACGTCGCGATACAGTAACGCGCACCAAAGCTGCTCATGTGATAGTGTTTTACTATCACCCTGCTATTTACTATCACCCTGAAATATCACCCTCGTGTCAGATAGAAAACAAAATACACATCGTTGGGAGGGTGATAGTAAAAAACTCACCCTGAGGATATGATTATTGCCAGTTGCGAAGCCAAGGGTGAAAATAAATGTCCGAAGGATGAGCATTCTTACTATCATCCTCTCATCAATGTGATTTTTATTTTATTATACCGAAATGTGAGCATTTTTGTCAAGTAAGTCTAATTGATGAAAATAAATAATCAATTTCAATAATTAAATTCTTACTATCACCCTCTCATAAATGTGATATTTATTTTATTATACCGAAATCCGCTCGGGAAAAATAAGGTTCAGCTTCAGTACAGATTTGACTTTGCAAACATAACTTTTCTTTCAAAAGTTGCTATGAAAGTTGTTGACTGTCGTCCTTGAATGCTGCTTTCCCTGTCCGATATTTTTATATTTCTTTATATCATTGAATTGGAAATAACTAAGAAAATGAGTAGTAGTTTATTTAAATCAGTAACGTACTTTTGAAATTACTAAGAGTTAATCATAAAAAGTTCACCACAGTCAGCTGATGACGTGGCCGATACAGTAACGCTGCTCATGTGATAATGTTTTTACTATCACCCTGCGATTTACTATCATCCTGAAATATCAACTTCTCCAGGACGATTGATATAAACGGTCCAAAGCAAATAACATCAAAAAATTGGAGCAAAGCATCAAGTTGCCGCGGATAATGCATAGCACTATATTGTATAAAACGGCATTACGAATGCCGAGCTAAAAAAATATAAAAAGATCGGAAAGGAAAATAGCATTCAAAGACGACAGTCAACCACAAACACACACAGAAACAAAGAACAACATTACAAAAGAATACAACATTACAAATGAATACAAGATCAAATACGACATCACAAACACAAAAAGATGGTTGACAATAGGGTTACCCCCTTAGAACGGTCAGTGGCAAAAAAGGCCGCTTGGGGTTTAAACCAGTTCTAGGGTGCACCAAACCTCACACTTACTCTACTGTCATCCCATTAAAACAGGACAGTGTAAATAAAGAAATCCCCGCCATGATCTAATCTCTAACCAACAAGGCAGCACTAATAGGCAATATAAGTAAAACACAAATATGCTCGTGTAAATATAATACAAAAAAAACAATAGCCTAGAAAGCCACAATGAAGGTATTCAATGACTTGGCAGAAGCCAGACAAACAAGAGAATAAACCATTAAGGGCACGACAAGAAAGATCATAGACAAACATCAAACGCCACCGTCCCAATGGGCTTTAGGCAGGCGTCATCATAGGGTCCACAGCCTGTCCGGTCATCGCCAGCTACCGTTAACATAAACTTGTACTTTGTGGCTTTCTATGCTTTTATTGTATTCATATATACGTGATGATATTGACGTTACCTAGTATAGCCTTGTCGGTATTTCCTTATTTACAATGTTTCGGTTAATTGGGGTGAAAATAGGTAAGAGTGAGGTTTGGGGTGCTCATACAAAATGGTTTAAGCGCCCAGCAGATGTTGACCGTTTCAATGTGGTACGGTTCCTCTTCTGTCAACTGTGTTATGTTTGTGGTGTCTCTTACATTGCTTATATTTGTCATTGTATTGTTGTTTGTTACTAAGGCTTGTTTGTGGTTCATTGCGTTTTTTGAATGCTACATTTCCTGTCTTACTTTTGTATGTAGTTTTGTAATAAAGTGGAAAGTCTGGAAGCTAAAGAGTTAAATAAGACACACATAATCTGGACACCTTAGGGACTCTCATTTGAGATACGTTGTGTTATTTCTAGGACCTCAGACATACAAACTCACAATTTTGTCTCAGTATTCGACTGAGAGCAACAAAAGGCAAATGCTTCACAGACCCTATGATTTTGTTTTTAAAAAGCATGAATTTTCAGTTTACGAAATTTTACGCAGAAGGCTTCTAAATTTCACAACTTTTTACCATGACATCTTTGACGAGTTTGGCAAGGGGCCAAATCGAAATATGTGTTACAGAGTTATAGCCCTTGGTTAATAAAAGTTTTCAGTCCGTAATTTCTAAACCCACTGAAACTGTATGTATAACCAATATATGGCGTTCTCACATGCATTTGGATTCGTCCACATCACATTGGATATTTTACTTAGTTTTACTAATAACTGTCTGAAAGCGTTTAAACTTGACAGGTGCGTTTTACAGTATGTCAAAATAATGTAGTTTAAGCGCCGCAAAGTGACGTCAAAATAATAAAATTTCATCGCTTCAGAGTTACGTCAAAGTAATGCAATTTCAGCTTGTTTATGCGATGGTCTTAGTTTCCGATTTTGACCTTTAATGTTTCTTTTATATGGAATGATCTTGAACTTTAGATAGTGTTGTGTGTCGCGCACGCACTCCCGCACGAACGCACTGCGGTTGCATGCTCATGGTCAATGTCACGGGTCAATGTTTTCGATCCATACCTTCTAGATCACTTTCAGAGACATAGTGTATGTATTACCTATACACGGTGTGTGACGCACCTAATGCGGAGTATTATGTTTAACACAAAAGTCAGGGCGAATGGCTTGTTTATGTCTGGTCTATAACATCTTAACCGCTTGATATTTATAGGTTAATACATTTGTATTGGAATATTTGAACGAGTTCTTCAGCGTATTGATATTGTAAAAATCGCGCAATATTTATCCGCGGAAGAGTGAGTTCATATATCCCAAAACAAAGATAATAACATTTTTTATTGCATATGCAGTTTTAATAAAAACAAGAAATTTATCACGTGACATTCTTGCTGCGATGTAATATGAAATGTACATGAAACAGTACGAACGAGTATGCAAAAGTAGTTCCAAATACATTACGCACCCAGTAAAATGATATTAAAATTATCTCTAGATGATTTTTATAGACGATGTAACGCGTACCAAATTCGAGATCGTGCAGTTTCCATGACCAGTCCAGTAATCTTGCGGTGGACCTTATGACCGTAACTTTTGGGATATTTCTCATAAAAATAGGACATAAAAACTGAACATTAAAGTAATTTGCAGAAAAAAACATACGCTTTCTGAAACTGCTTGTAGATTACAATGACAATTAGTTTATTCGCGTCTAATTGATAGACTGCATACATCACTTCTTATCAATTGTTAAATGTAATTCCGCCGATTTCATCAGTATAGCGTCCTCAGACCCTTTTGGGTCTCTTGGGTCTCTTGTTTATGTCTTATTTTTTTTATACTGAGAAACACACACGGTTTAGGTAATTATGTGCAATCCCATTCTTTTGATATACTACCCTTATACTAACTATGGAATATCAAGGTGACATATATCCTATCCTTTATACGCATTGCAGAAATAGCCTACATAGAATAATAATTATATAACATATTTGATTTAAAAAAAAGTTTTTCATCCCTTATATTGTTTTTGTGCTTTTTCATCCCTTCCTCATGTAATTATTTTATTACGCCAATTACCTGATTTGCTTTATTCTTATTTGCAATAACAATATTTCCAATAATACGAGACGCACCCTGACATTTACAGCTTGGACGTACACAGGGGAGTATAAGTTATGTTGTTTATTTGCTGTGTTTGAGAATGTCAAACAGAACCACTCAAATCGTAAGGTCACCATGCCCACTACGGTTTTCTACAGAAGAATTCCAATAACCAACCAATTAATAATGTTTGCTTTCGCAAACTGTTTTACCAATCCATATCGCCCACTGGGCCTTAATGATAATATTTATCAACGGGGAAATATTTCAAAAGATCCTAATATTGGCATTTCTTTCTATATTTTTTATTCGAAAGCGTAACTCTAGGTCTCAAGGTCGTAGGCGTAATGGCAACATCAATGGTAATAGCGTGTAAATATCTATGTACGTCGCTGATTTACATACTATCATTAAACCATCTGAAGCACGCTATGCTTTCACGTTTTACCTCTTTGTACATTTCTTCACCTAAAGAAATATAAAAAGATCGGACAGGGAAAATAGCATTCAAGGAGGACTTTCAACCACAAAACACAGAAAACAAACTCGCAAACAGACAAACAAGAAGGTTGATCGACGAGGAAGCAGACCACATCGACGAGGAATCTGACACAATTTTCATTTGTACAGATCCTTTGTATAACACTACTTCCATACTTCAAAGCTACACACAACATGTTCTCCGACCCCATAATGAAAAGGAGTCTGATCACCTCACACATTTTTCTAAAACTACTATATCTTAATAAGGGTACTGATCGATTTTATTGACATGCCAAGACATTTTCGAGATAATAATGTTGTTGAGTCTATTCCTAAATATTTAAAAAAAAAATGAAAATCCTATAATTTGTATTGAGTATTAAAAACCCATTAGAGATATTATTTTCAACAAAAACAAAATAATTTCTGACCTTGACATAGTAAATAACACTCCCTAGGAATGTGAGTGTAAAATATCGAATGTTTGCTATACTCTGGAAGGTCATGTCATCACTGGGAAATTTTGATATTTTTTTTTTTTAGATAAACGTTTTTCGGCATGTGTTTTCTAAAGGTCCGAATTATAGTTTGCCTTCAATTATTGATTTTAATGCATTTTCGTGCTCAGATCGCCTAATCCATTGAGTATAAAATGGTGTCGTAGAGAACATGCGGACCCAAACTCTCTTTTCTATTTGGAAAAATTATAGATACTCGTATTAACTTTTATAAAACTAACACATTTTTCCTTCCTCCGAGACCTAGGTTATCGTTTCGTAATTTAAGAATTCAAGAATTTCATAATAAATTTGTTTTTGTTCCTGCAAATAAAGCAGCTTATAATTATTGTTTGACGCCTACATTACGTCAATATTTTATCTCTGGAACGCGGTAGCTCTAATTTCTATACTCCAGTTCAATCTACTGTGGATGACGTTGTTTCCACACATATCATTCGGTGCACTACTTTCAAGGTTGGGGAGACGAAAAGCAAAACAAACTGCCAATTATGTACTTTGCCAAATTACATAAAAAGCCTTATAAAGCCCGCTTTATTTCGAATTCTAGTGCGTGCATTTCTATCATTCGGTGCACTACTTTCAAGGCTAGGGTACACGAAAAGCACAACAAACTGCCAACTATGTTTCTGGCTTCCTAAATTACATAAAAAGTCTTATAAAGCCCACTTTATTTCGAATTCTAGTGCCTTCACCTCTACAAACATCTCAAACTTTTAACTTCTTGTCTTACTGCCGATTAGGGTCACGTTAAACAATATTATGCTAAAGCTTATGAAAACTCTGGGATTAATTTATTTTGGTCAATTAAAAATTCAGGAGACGTTCTTGATAAAGTTTCAATAAAGGTCAAGTTTCATTTATTAGTAATTATGACTTCTCTACACTATATACAACTTTCCACATCACCTTATCAAAGACAAGCTTATTGCTCTCATTCAAAAAACGTTTGCAAGAGAAAAAAGTTATATTATAACAACGTTAAAGTGTTTTTACTGTGGACTTGCCAAGAAGTGTGTGAAGTACTCATTTTCATATTAGATAAATTAAAGATATGACATCACCATATGATGACGGCGTGCAAGAGCACTATTATTTTTGGCTCCGAGCCCAGGGGCCCTCAGGGGGTCAAAAGGTCAAATAAACTAAAAATTCAATTTAACTGTCATTTTTTCATATTTTTGCACATAACTTGGTATATGTAATCGTCTATAAAAGATAAACAACATATCAAACGATTTTTATATTTCGCAAACTCGAACATCTACCCTGGGGCCCTGGGTGGGTGGGGCGGGTTTGATTTGGAGTAATTTTTTTTTATGATGATGGCTCCCTGAGGGGGGGGGGGGGGGGGGGGGGGGGGGTCAAAAGGTCAAATACACTAAAAATTCAATTACACTATCATTTTTCCATATTCTTGCACATAACTTGGTGTATGTAAACGACTATAAAGATAAGCAACATATTAAAGATTTTAGTATTTTTATTTTATCGAACTCGGACCGTCTGGGTGGGGGTTGGGGGGGGGGGGGGGGGGGGATTGGGGGGGGGGATTTGGATATATTTGTTTAAAATTATGTCTAAAATGAAACATGATCATGGGATTACACTGTATTCATTTGTTTCCTCCTATGTTATAGTTGGGCCTGGAGGAAGG